>JAMQGT020011938.1:0-38518 GCA_024447675.2 Pterophyllum scalare | reverse complement strand
GCAATACTAACTGAACCAAGTAAATATGCAACACAACCAATGTATTGCTAGACATTTTGATGCTGATATTGATTTGAATGGAGTAGCAGTTCACTTCCGTTGCCAGAATGCACGCGCATCCTTTGATGACATAGGCTGTAAAAGGTCTATTGCCACCCTTCACCTACAGTCAGAGTGGGAGGACTGCATGCAGCCAGCTAACCACCCAGCTGCCATAGAAACTGCATGTTACCTGCCTTGGCTCCTTACTCCACTCACTGAGGCAACCACTGGTCACCCATCTGACTTCATTTCCTCCTACTCCTCTAAGAGGAGGCATGGACCTCAAAGATGCTCACTCATCATCCTCATTGCTGCAACAGTAGCTTCCCAGCATAAACTTATCATCGGATCAACAGCTCCACACACAAGCCTCATTGCCGCAACAGCAGCAGATCCACAAAATAAGCCTCATTCCAGCTAGAGACTGTAGTCCTGCTGGGGGCACCCCCAGAGACTGTAGCTCTAACTGGGGCCTCCTTAGAGACTGAGCACTCTGCACCCATTCCAATTCCCAGGGTGGGTGTGGCCAAGGCCCAGCTTGTCCCTGCACCTGTTCCAGTTCCCAGAGTGGAGCACTATAGCTGCAGCATCCCAAGAACCCAGAACCTGAGCTCAGCCACCTGTGAGTCCTGACTCCAGGGGTACTACTATTTCTGTTTTTCACATAGAATTCTGCAATGACTAGACTCCTTCTACCACAGAGTTCTGAAATATATCCATTGTTTATTTCTGTCCTTTTATAGGTTTTTAACTTAATAACGAGCTCAGTGAATGTGACCATCGATGGCTGTGAGTCGCGCTTCTGTCCTGGAAGTCTTTTGTGGTGGAGTAACAATACGTAATTAATGAGTAATTATAACATAACCATGTATTGCTGAGAGAGCAGTAATGAGGAGCCCAGCTCTCTCTGCCACCACATGTCATACATCAAAGCTCCTCCCTCCTGTGTCAATAAAAGAGCCATGCACAGAGACATCCCAACAGTCATTCATAATAAAACACAGCTCTTGGCTACTGCTGGAGGATTGGCTGCCAAAGCAGTGATGAACATCTCACAGGATAAATGTGGTTTTGAACTCTCCTTTCCCCCCCATTGGATCATAACTATTGTCCATATACACACACCAACCTGCACCAATCATATGCTGCTTTGACTGAAAACAACACACTGTTAAGCTGTTAATGTCAATTCATTATTAGCCCTCCAAGTACTGAACAGCCACTAAGCCACTACAGACTGGAGGTGCTAATGGGTGCAGTGCTTTTGGTGTGTGTGTAGGATGGGCTCCATGGGCAGGATGGAGCCCTTATATAGGTGTCAATCAAAGCATAACTTCTGACGTTCTTGCAGGATGACACAATAAATGAATGGACCAGTGCTTCTTACCAGGTATTATACCTTGTATTCTATTAACAGTAAGTATCCTTAGCATAAAGCCCCCCCCTTTTTTAAATGCTCTCAGTAAATCCTTCCAACAGAGCCCCCATAATCCTAGTAGGATCAATGGTCTATATGACATACTGTTATATAAGGAGCATCATTATGCTCACACATGAATGAATCGATGTACACTGTTGCACATTTCAGCATAACAGGTCCTATAACAACAAGGTAAACAAAGTCTGTCTGTGATTTTCATCTGTATTCACATCAAGCTGACAGAATAAAATTATACAAAACAAAAAGAGAAAAAAAAAAACAAAAGCAGAAAAGTGTTAATAGATGCACACATGATTACCAAGATTAGCCACAGGCTTTATATAAAAGGAATGCTGACTAAGGTGATTTGCTATTTTTATTAGTTAAAAACAGTAAATAAACCCTGCAGGCTAAATTGAACTGAGGTTAGTGTTATTATTAGATAAGATTTTCTATATTGCTCCAACAGTGAAATAATTGAAGGTATGAAACACTCTGGTTTAACCCTAACTTCTTGTTATCATTTATAATGACTTCAGTTTCACAGGATTTCTCAAAGCTGCCAGTTTTTGACTTGATGCCACTATTTTAAATACTATTGACAATATGTTAACCAACTTCATGATGTCATCACCTGTAATGGTTCTCAGTCCACAGGTGAGCCTTATCAAAAGTTAACTGGTCCAGTTTATTTCACACTTTTTATGTTTGAGACCACCTGCTGTGTTGTGGTACAGTGGTATGCAGCAAATAGCCCAATTCACCTGCTGCAGTAAGTGGTATTGTAGCCAAAAAAGTAAAAAGATTGACATTTGAAGAATGGCATTTATGTAGAGCAGGGCTGCAGCCAGCAGCTGCTTGCTAGCCCCCCCCCTAATACAAGTCATTAAACTGGACCTCATGATTATGTTGGTGCTGTTAGTGCCTTTGGAGCATTTCTAAGGGAATTATATGATAAATATTAAGACCTGCTGTGTGGTGCACACCATCCAAGAAATTTCTCCTTCAATTTTTGTAAGTGTAATTCTAATATTTTATTAGTGAGTAACTAAACACTAATTAGCAGATATGTATATCTGTGAGTTAGGCAGTCGTACAGTTCATGGATAACTGATAAATATGCACTTTATACTCTCATGGGCAATTGTGGCTCCAAAAAGCCAACATGATGGTAACTGTCTGGATTAGCCTAAAGAAAGCTTTATCATTTCTGATAACAGCTGAAGGAGAATTACACTGACTTAGTGTCAGTCAAAGCATACGTCCTGTATTTCCTTGGCACTTCTTTCACAATATTTCTAGATTATTCCTATCAGCACACAACTTTATACCCTAACCCCACACCATCACTCTGCAGTGTTTCATGGTTCAATAAAGCACATGTACATTGCGACTGCTGTAATATTATTATCAATATTACAAAAGAAAAGGGACCTTTGAGATGTGTACCACAATATCCGTCCTTTATTCACATTACTATGTGATATGTGAAGGAGAGATGGACAGAAAAATAGAACATGAGAGAAGTGACAAAGGGGAGAGATTCAAACAAAAACATATTGTCCAGAAATTTAGGATGTCATGTGTGCAGTTTCACTGACAGATTAGGGAAAATTTTGTGTTCCTTTAGACCAAGCAGACATGGCTACTCCCCAAATTCATTTGATCTCCGTCCCTGCTCAAAACCCAAAACTGTTCTCTGTTCTGGTGCACACGATACAGACTTTGAACTAAAGATTAAAAACAAAGTTCCAGTTTAATAAAACAAGAAAATGGTGATAGTGGCCAATATTTTACTGATTAGCTTTATTAAACAGAGCCAGATCACAACAACAGTTGCAACAATATCAGATGGATCATCGAAAAGTCCAGATGCTGTGTCAGGTCTTTGCTGGATTTTTGCTGGAGATATGTTTTCAGCTAATAGCTCTTCAAGAATCATCTTGTTGGTGGAAAAACACAATTTCATTCCTGTCACATTGTTATCCTTGGCATTTTTCCAAGATTCAATTAAAGAAATCAGAACAAATTAGGTGTTTTTGCGCCAGGCTCCTGTTAGCATATATTTAAAGATACAACTTCAAATTGCTTCTTTGCTAAGGTGTCTGTTAAATGTTGCCACAACATCAGTTCAGTTCAGAAGACCCCTATGTCTACAACAACGAGGGAACAGTTTACCCTGCCTGAGATAGGGTTACCGGAGCCCCAGTCTGGAGCCAGGCCTGGGGAGGGAGCTTGAGGGAGAGCATCTGGTGGCATCAAAGTGTCATTTTGTCAGTGTTGTCCCATAAAAAGATATACTTAAATATCTGCAGAAATGTGAGGGGTGTACTCACTTTTGTGATACACTGTATTTCTCCAATACTGGCTTCCCTTCATTGGCTCCCTGTGAAATCCAGAATTGAATTTAAAATCTTTTTGTCTTACATAAATGGTTTTGAATAATCAGGCCCCATCTTATCTTAAAGACTTCATAGTACCGTATCTCCCCAATAGAGCACTAGAGTACTCTCAGACTGCTGGCCTACTTGTGGTTCCTAGGATACTTAAGAGCAGAATGGGAGGCAGAGCCTTCAGCTTTCAGATCCCTCTTCTGTGGAACCAGGTCCCAATTTCGATTCAGGAAAAAACCCTCTCTATTTTTAAGATTAAGCTTAAAACTTTACTTTTTTTTTTTTTTTTAAATCAAGCTTATAGTTAGGGTTACACCACTCTGCATTCAGTCATTATTAATCTCCGACTTTCTTCCAAAGCATGTCTTTTGTCTTAATTGAATTTATGTGCCTTACTCAACTCAGTTTGATCTCAAGAATCTCCATCTGGCATTTCAGCTAGCTGAAAAAAACTTGGCACATGCTCAGTCTTAGATAAAGGTCCACTGAAACGAAAGGAGTTTTCATCCTGGTGAGACAATTTTGGTGCTGCTACCATTAGTTGGATCCAGCTTGTGGGCACAGTTTGCTGGACTCCATCTAGTAGAATGAAAAATCTACTACTATTCTCCAGCAAACAATGCTTATGCAATCCAAACTCCAGACAGGAAAAGAAAATCTAGGGTTTGTCATATGTACATGTTGAAATGCTACTTCCCAAGGGGCAGCCTGGCTGTGCCAGTCTCAGTGTCTTCTTTTCCTTCATATGAACCCCAAGATGATGGGCTCATTAAAGTGTTCCAGTGCCTGCTGTTCAGTTAAAAAATTTTGAACTGTAAGGTAATTTAGACTACTTTAATAATGAGTATTTAAAATGTTAATTAAATATTTCAATATGATGATGACTACTAGCTACTTTATAGATTATAGTGCTATACTTCAGATTTAGCTGCCAGCCTTGCTAGAGAATTTAAAAAGTTGTTTTTTTTTTAAAAAAAGGAGAAATCCTTTGAAAGTAAAGGACATTACTAATTGATGTACAAGAGTTTAAACAATAAACATATTTTGTCTGTTTACACTCTGAAGCAACAGAGCAGCAGGGCTTCCTGTATAAAGGTAGGAAATAGGACAGGACCCCAGAGTCTAAGTGCTGGTAGTTACAGAGTACAGTTAACAGATGGCTGAAAGAGACTTTGAGTGATGCTCTGTACCTCCAGGATGAAATGGAGATATGTAATTGAAGAATTCCACAAAAGATGGTCTGAAAGGCAGAATGACAGAATAACAAGAAAGTCACAAAATCAGAGTTGCTATATGAAAATTGAGAATGAGAAGAGTCTGAGTGTGGGAAGGTGGAAGTGAAAGAGAGAACAGAGAAGCAGGTATAGTCCAAACATCAAGGTATGCAGACAGACATGAGGAAACAGATTCCTCAAAATGATCTATTTCTGTCAAGGCTAACTGCTGCAATGTTTTATGAATAGCAAATTTAAACCAGTGATGCTGGACAATTTTCCATATACAAAGAATTACATGAGCTAATAGTAAATGGTAAGGAGATTAGGGCTGGGATTTGTATCACAGATGACGATTTTGACCTTACAGTGTACCATTACTGCCACTACAGGAGATGGTCAAAAGTGCTTTCCAGATAGATTAGCAAGCTGTCATCTTGTTATGACAGAAATTATGCTCTACCTGGCTATAGTTGGTAAGAGGCCCTGTTTTAGTTTTAACAGTCCTTCGCTCATGGGTTTTGGATGCAGGGAATTCAAATGTGTGAATATCTTTCCAACTTTAACGAAGTCTGCAACTACAGTAGACAGCACTTCAGTGAAATGGCACTGGTGGTGGTGGGGCACCAGGGGTCTCCCTCTGGACACAGTCCTCTAACATCTAAGATAGTGAGCTAATTCAATCAGCATTCAAGAGGTCTGACTCCACACAAACCACATGCCCCCTGAATCACGTTGTGGGGTTCCTGGTTATGGTGGTGATGGTTTTAAATAATATTTTGTGTATAGCCTACATGCACATTATATTTTATAGATGATTTGGAAACTTTAGCAATGAAAGGCAAACAAATAAAACCTGTGTGAATGCATGTTTAACAATTATTCATAATAAAAATTTGAGGGCCACAAAAATAACAGGAGTTTTCCCGGGAGAACCAACAAAACAGGAAGGTGCCAACAGATGACCTTGAAATATAAGATAAAGCTGGGAAGAATGAGAGTGGTGGCAGGTATTTCAATATTGGAATTTAATTTAACGCTATTTTTGTAGCCCAGACATCGCTGCAGTAAATTGTAGTTTGCCACTTTCCACCTCTATGTAATTAGTTCTGTAAATAACAACTGGGGGTGACCACATAAATACAAAATGCAAGAAAAGTTGTGGTGTGTAATGATCTGTGTTAATGCCAACAGTGGGGTGAGAGCTGTGTGAAAACAGGCACTGACTTACACATGAATTCACAAGGTTAGCTGCTGCAAACTCTAATTACCAGTATCCTTTAAGATGGAAAAGGCTGAACTCCCTCTCCTGTTTACCCCTCCATTATTTTCCCATTTCCTTTGTCACCAAATTCCAATGTTTGTGCTCTTGAGGGGTTTTCCTGTGAGACTAGAGGTGAGAAGGTAATTAACCTGAAGCAGACAAGACACCTGCCCTCTTTCCCATCAATAGAAACAGAAAAAGGCTTAACTGTGAGAGTGGTATGTTTCCTGTTTTGGTGTGCTTTTCTTGTCCTATTTTACCCTTGATGGCCGAAAAAAAAACCCAACTATGCCAGTGACCGCAGACTCTATATTTATTCATTTAGTAGCCCCTACCTTTTGTTCAGGTTTTTGTAACAATGTAAATAATCCTTTGCTGTCTCTTTGCCCTCCCCACCTAATTTAAATCAAGTTTCCATACCATAATTTTCATGTAGCATCAGTCTTTGTATTACCTATTGTTTTCTGTCCTTCATTTGCTTCCATCTCACCCTATTCCATGCATCTTCTTCTATTACACTAACTTTGCATGTCTTCACTCATGTTATAAACTTAAATTTTCTTCCTTTGAGCTGTTGAATACTGATCCAAGATTTTTACTGTTGTCCTCCATTGTGTTGCCAAGAGTTTCTATTGTCCATATGCCTCCTGTGTTTGCCTCTCACTGTGGCATTGTTTATGCCAGTTTGGTCTTGGTCCCTTTTTTAGTCTATTTCAGCTTTACTTTGAAGGTTAGATTTTGATCACAGAAAGATGGGCCTCACAGTGAAACTGCATGCACATTGACTGTATCAGGAGTTTTGTCACTTGAGCACTCTAAGCATAGTGGTTTTCACATTTGCCTAACAAGCGAAACATCTGCACTTCAGTTCTGGGAAAAGACACAGATCCCTAATACAAATAGAAAATTCCTAAAATGATTCAAAAGGTATGAAAGTCAAAAAATAATTAACAAACTCAGAACCAAACTAATTATGTAAAACTCAGAAAGACAGACTCAACAAATTCTAGACTCAAAACCTGAGTCCAAATCCAGTACCATGACACTATGTTAGTAAAAATGCTACAGCAGCTCTACTCTGAGCACCTCGTGAAAGACTACAGTCCTCGCCCTATCTCTAATGGAGAGGTCAGCCACCCTTTGGAGAAAGCTCATTTCCGCTGCTTGTATCCATGATTGTGTTCTTTTGGTCACTATCTAAAGCTCATGACCATAGGTGAGGGACATAGGACTGACCAGTAAATTGTCAGCTTTGCTTTCACGCTCAGACAGACCGGTGCAGCATTTACATCACTGCAGATGCAGCCTAAATCCGTTTGTCAGTCTCCTGCTCCCTTGACTCATGAACAAGACCCAGAGATACTTAAACTCCTCCACCTGGGGCAGCAACTCATCCTTGAGCCAGAGTGGGCACGCCACTCTTTTCCAGCTGAGGACCACGGTCTTAGACTTAGAGGTGCTAATTCTCATACCAGCTGCTTTGCACTTGACTGTGAACTTTTCCAGTGTGTGCTGTAGGCCACCACCTGATGAAGCCAACAGGGCCGCATCATCAGCAAAAAAGCAGTGATGAGATTCTGAGGCCACCAAACTGGAAGCTTTCAACCACTTGGTTATGCCTAAAAATTCTGTTCTTAACAATTATGAACAGAACTGGTGACAAGGGGCAGCCAACACCCACAGGCAACACGTCTGAATTATTGCCAGCAAAATGGACCAAGCCCTCGCTGTGGTCGTACAGGGACTGAATGGCCAGCAACAATGGGCCAGACACCCCATACTCCAACCACCTTGCAGCCACAGCTCTGAGCAGCAGCCTCAACAATGGAGGTACGAAACGTAGTCCATTCGGAGTCAATGTCCTCAGTCTCCCTTAGAATGCTGTCAAAGTTCTGCCAGAGGTGGAAGTTGAAGATCTCATGGACTGGGGCCTCTGCCAGGCAATTCCAGCATTCCCTCACTATATGTTTAGGTGCGCTAGTTCTGTTTAGCATCCCCCTGCCCCCCTCCCCGATCCCACCACCAGGTGGTAATCAGTTGACAGCTTAGCTCCTCTCTTCACCTGAGTGTCCAGAACACACACTCACAGATCTGATGATACAATTACAAAATCAATCATCAACCTGCAACCTAGGGCGTCATGTTGCCATATGGACTTATGGATATCCTTATGTTCGAACATAGTGTTTTCTATGGACAAGCAGTGGTTTGCACAGAAGTAACAAATAAAAAACACCACTCAGTGCTCACTCAGAGTTCCAAAAAGGCTGGCTACTCTGAGCTATCATTTGGCACATAAGCACAGACATCAGTCAGGACCCATTCCCGAAGGTTCAGGGAAACAACCCTCTCGTCCACCGGTGAAAACTTCAACAACCTGTATTATCATTACAGATTTTTTAACTATCCAAAAACACAACACCTCAGAAAATTTAGCCTTTGTTTGTGTGTGTGTGTGTGTGTGTGTGTGTGTGTGTGTGTGTGTGTGTGTGTGTGTGTCTATCGTAATTATTTTAAGTTTTTACCATGTTAATATTATCTGCAGTTGCGGGAATTTGATAAAACATGCTAAATGTCCACTAGTGAAAACAAATTATCAGATCAAATTACTAGATTTGAAGGATTACATTCCTTTAGAAGGATCGTAAATACTCTAAAACCTATCAGAGAAGGTCATCAAGGTAAATGCCTGTATTTCAGATTTAGAGAAACGTGTATATTTTGGAGAGGACAGGCCTTTTCATGAAGGTCCTGTTTACTGCCAAAAACAGGTGGAAGCAATGCCTCTAATTACTGTCTCAATCCATTCAGGTGTGCTATTGCTGTTTTGTATCCTGGCTTACTGGGACAAATGTGTCATAACAAAGTGATAATAAATGTTATTACCCACACCTGTAATCTACTTTTATCCATGAACACTGATGTTTTAAGATTTTTTTTTTCACTGAAATAAACTGCAGGCCAAAGACAAATGCAATGATTTCAAATTTACTTATTTCAATCCTGAAATACAGTCAGGCTTAAGGAGATCATCTCCTTATGCCTGATGAGCAAATGACTGAGCAAAAAACTACAATGCTTGAATGTGTGTTTCCTTCCTGTCTCCACTTCTTTGTGTTTTCATCCTGATCCACATGTCCTTAAAGGTTCTTCTTTGGACAGCTGTGGTAAAAACATGGCTGAATATTCATGAATTTTCAGTTGATTAAAGGTGGCTTTGCATTGTGAGTCTCTATGTATGCGATACGTACACTCTGAAACATAGACAGTTTTTTTAAGGCTGGCATTTGCACAGGATTTGATATTATTTGACATTTAGCTTTTACTGTCATTTGATTTTTACTGTCTTTTGATTTTTCTCTTTTCATCTTAAATACTCTCTTTTTACTAATATTTTGTGTATTTTCATAAGGTTTCCATTAATATGCAATCCTTTTGATATATGTAAGGTTTTCCTCTGAGACAGGCTGCACAGGGTGATGCTCAGTATAATTGATGACCTAGATGCCATACTGTACTGCCTTGGTAGTACATAAACTTTAAAAATTCATTTAAATTCAAAATTTACTACAGTATCCCTTAAACCTATAATTAATTTAATTTTGAATGTCAGTTTTTTTAATAAGTCAATTTCATCAAAAATGTCAGATAGAACCTACCTCCACCCACCTGTTCATCTGGGAAAATTTTTTGCAGAAGATAATAAAATATCTACTGAAGGGTATTCTGTTATGAAATGGGTCTGTAATGTTATCCAGACTTCTACATTTATTTTGCATTTTCATTAATAGCAGGAGGATATCCCAATCAGTGATGTTTATGTGTCTTGTATTTTTATTAAGAAAGGAGACTGCTAAAAAAAAAAGGTAGTGCCTAATTACATCTTTTCAAAACCAAAGAAAACCATCCTAGAGGAAATATTTGGCAAGTATTAATAAGGATGTAAGTAAGAATAATGGCATTGCTCTTATAGTGATGGTGATGGGTGGTGATGCTGGTCTGGGTGGCAGGTTCCAAAAAAAAGATAAAAAAGAAACATGTTGAGATGGTGAACTGAACAAAATGTAAAAATCAGGTTTACGACCTAGAATAAAAAATAGTTTTGGTCATTTGGATAGTTTTCTCTTTCCAGACAACAGTAAAGTGGGTGAATTTTTTTTATATAACTCACCCTTTTGGATACTAGGGTTGTTACTGTTTTGATTGATAGGTTTGCATACACATTCACTGCCTAGATAACTGCTAGCCTTCACTCATAGGTGCCACTGCTAATTTGAGGCACTATATTGGACGTTTGTTCGATTGGTGTCTTCTGGAGTATTTTAATGTATATCTAGAAGTCCGGACTCTTCAGTGAACTTGCCAAGTACAGACTACCAAGTGCACATGTACAAACTTGGCGTAATTGGTACTGAGAAATGCCCATGGTCACTTGTGGCTTCACAAAAGCAGCACAACGGTGGCTAGAACCATAGATAGTATAAAAAGAGGAACGTGTCTACTGTAGCTGCCTATTAGTTTCTGAATTCAAATTTTGAAGCTTCGAAATGAAAATTTCTCCCCTTGCAAACGTGATTGGGTAAAAAAAAAACAGGAAACATGGATCTGACCAAAACCACATGCTCATTGGCTAACACCTTGTGATGACAAGTTCTGTTTACAAGTGATCAACCAATGAGTGTGCGGCTTCAGACCACAGGGTTCTGTGCTAGGACCAGTTCTATTTACAATATACATGCTTCCCTTAGGCACTATTATTAGAAAGCAGTGCATACATTTTCATTGCTATGCAGATGATACTCAGCTTTATCTATCCATGAAACCAGATGACACACATCAATTACTTAAACTGCATAATCTTTTAAAGAAATAAAGACCTTGAATTTCCTGCTTCTCAGCCCTACAAATCTGTCTAGCCAGATACTTTCTCTGGATGGCATAATCTTGGCCTGCAGTAACACTATGAGGAATCTTGGAGTCATTTTTGAACAGGTTATGTCCTTCAATGCACATATTAAGCAAAGATGTAGGATTGCTTTTTTGCATTTGAACAATATTTCTAAAATTAGAAACATCCTGTCTCAGAGTGATACTGAAAAGCTAATTCATGCATTTATTACTTCTAGGCTGGACTATTGTAAGTCATTATTATCAGGCTGTCCTAAAAGCTCCCTGAAAAGCCTTCAGCTGATCCAAAATGCTGCTGCTGGTATACTGACAGGGACTAGAAAGAGAGAGCCATCTCCCATAGTGGCTGCTTTTCATTGACAACCTGTTAAATCCAGAATTGAATTTAAAATTCTTCTCACGCACAAGGTCTTGAATAATCAGACACACAACCTGGTGACTCTGTCTGAACCCCCACCTCATCCGCTGCCATCTGCCCCCACCCCATGCTTCAAAAGGTGGGGGAGAAGGACAACACCCAATCATTCTTGGATATGTGCTACTGTCGAGTCGGTGATGATGAAGTAACTATTGAAGTTAACTCCAAAAGATCAACTGGAACGAAAGAATCTAAACAAATACCAGCAGTGCTGATATGAAGATAAATCTTGGCTTTGGTTAATTTTTCCTCTAATGTCTAAAATTTTATTTTTAAAGAAATCCATGAAATCATTACTAGTTAAAATGAAAGGAATACTCTGCTCTACAGAGCTCTCACTCTTTGTCAGCCTGGCTACAGTGCTGAAAAGAAACCTGGGGTTGTACTTATTTTCTTCAATTAATGATGAATAGTAAGATGTCCTAGCTTTACAGAGGGCTTTTTTATAGAGCAACAAACTCTTTCTCCAGGCTAAATGAGCATCTTTTAATTTAGTGAGATGCCATTCCCTCTCCAGCTTATGGGTTATCTGCTTTAAGCTGTGCGTTTGTGAATTATACCACGGAGTCAGGCACTTCTGATTTGAGGCTTTCCTTTTCAGAGGAGCCACAGTATCCAAAGTCGTACGCAATGAGGATGTAAAACTCTTGATGAGATAATCTACCTCACTGGGAGCAGAGTTTAGGTAGCTGCTCTGCACTGTGTTGGCACATGGCACTGAAGAGCATAATAATTAAGGAATTAGATCCTTAAACTTAGATACAGCACTTTCAGAAAGACACCTACTGTAATAAAACTTATTCCCCACTGCTGTGTAATCCATTAAAGTAAATGTAAATATTACTAAGAAATGATCAGACAGGAGGGGGCTTTCATGGAATACTGTTAGGTCTTCAGTTTCTATGCCATATGCCAGGACAAGATCCAGAGTATGATTAAAGTGGTGGGTGGGCTCCTTTACATTTTGAGAGAAGCCAACTGAATCTAATATAGATTAAATGCAGTGTTGAGGCTGTCATTTTCAGTATCTACATGGATGTTAAAATCACCCACTATAATGATTTTATCTGAACTGAGCACTAAATCAGATAAAAAGTCTGAGAAATCAGACAGAAACTCTGAGTAAGGACCAGGTGGACGATGGATAATGACAAATAAAACAGGTTTTTGAATTTCCCAATTCCCAAAAGACTTGGGCTTTCAAAAGAATTAAAACTCTGTCTGGGCCTTTGATTAATTACTAAGCTGGAATAGAAGATTGCTGCTACGCCTCCTCCTCGACCTGTGCTTCCAGCATTCTGACAGTTAGTGTGACTCGGGGGTGTTGATTAATTTAAACTAACATATTCATCCTGCTATAACCAGGTTTCTGTAAGGCACAATAAATCAATATGTTGATCAATTATTAAATAATTTACTAACAGGGACTTGGAAGAGAGAGACCTAATGTTTAATAATCCACATTTAATTGTTTTATTCTTTTGTGCAGTTGATGAAGCTATATTATTTATTGTTTTTGAATTTTTATGCCTAAATAGTTTTCTGCTGATTTTAGGTTTGTTTTTTCGTGGTCTAGGAGCAGGCACCGTCTCTATGGGGATGGGGTTTGGGGTGGATGTAAGGAGGAGAGAAGCTGCAGAGAGGCGTGTAAGACTGCAACTCTGCTTCCTGGTCTCAACCCTGGGCAGTCAGGTTTTAGGAGGGTTGATAAATTTGGCCAGATTCCTAGAAATGAGAGCTGCTCCATCCAAAGTGGGATGGATGCCATCTCTCCCAACAAGACCAGGTTTTCCCCAGAAACTTTCCCAATAATCAATGAAGCCCACGTCGTTTCTTGGATGCCACTCAGACAGCCAGCGATTCAAGGACAACATGCAGCTAAACATGTCGCTCCAGGTGTGATTGGGGAGGGGCCCAGAGAAAACTACAGAGTCCGACATTGTCTTTGCAAAGTCACACACCGATTCAATATTAATTTTAGTGACCTCCGATTGGCGCAACCGGATGTCATTACTGCCGACGTGAATAACGATCTTACCAAATCTACGATTAGCCTTAGCCAGCAGTTTCAAATTTCCATGAATAAGACCTTGAAGTCCATGATTTGTAAGTTTATTCACAAGGATGAATACAATTGTGACTGCTGGTTAGACCCTCTGTTGTTTGCAGTGCGGGAGGTGCCCCAGGCCTCCAAAGTCCAAGCCAGAGTTAAAATGAGATTCAATACATTCTGGACCTGAGAGCAAAGTTCACACACTGGGGAGGTTGTCACATGAAAATTTACTCCAGGCCCAGGAATGTCAGCAAAGCCTGTATGGCAGAGGGGTTCAGCTCAGATAATTTGCACCAGGAGACAAAGTGCTTGTATTACTCCCTTCATCCAGCTCAAAACTACTTGCCAAGTGGCAAGGACCGTTTGTGGTTACACAACGAGTAGGGGACATTGACTATGAAGTGGTGCGGTCAGACAGGGGCAAGGCCACACAAGTTTACCACCTCAACCTCCTAAAAGCATGGATGGAGGTAGCATGTAGCAGGTAGTCTCCCTGGTGAGCCTGGTAAAAGACTGAGATGAGTTTGGGCCTGAGGTGCCAAATTCAATCGCTGCCTCCTCACTCCATTTTCTGTACCATCTCACACTGGCCCAGGGAGCAGATGTGGAGTCACTTCAACAGCGTTTTGCAGATGTGTTCTCCCTGCTGCCCAGTCACTCCACCCTCATACAGCATTATTTTGAAACTGGGCCAGCTGGGGTGATGGTGCGTTCACATCCCTATCAGTTACCTGAACACAAGAGACAAACTGTTCAGAAGGAATTAGCGACAATGCTGGAGATGGGGGTAACAGAAGAGTCACACAGTGCATGGTGTAGCCCCATAGTTCTGGTGGTAAAGAAAGATGTGTCTATCTGGTCAAATGTTGACTATCCCGAGGTGAATCTAGTTGTCACACATGCATATCCCATGCCCCAGGCTGATGAGCTCCTGGACCGGATAGGCACTGGTCGTTTTTTCACAACATTGGATTTGACCAAAGGCTACTGGTAGATACCCTTATCTCCAGAGTCGAAGGAAAAGACAGCCTTCTCCACTCTGTTCGGATTGTACCACTTCGTGATACTTTCCTTTGGCTTAGTCGGAGCCCCAGCTACTTTTCAGCACCCCATGGAGCAGGTGCTGCATCCACATGCTGATTATGCTGCTTTCTGTTTGGATGATGTTTTCATCCACAGTGATACCTGGGCAGAGCGTGTGCAGCAAGTGGCCACCTCAGGTAGGCGGGGCTCACAGCCAACCTGAAGAAGTACACAGTTGGACGGAGGGAGGGACAGTATCTGGGGTACCACTTGGTAGGTGGGCAGGTGCGTCCCCAGATAGAGAAGACAGCAGCCACCGCATCCTGCCCACGTCCCAAGACCAAATAGGAGGTGAGGTGGGTTTTGGGGCTGACCGGCTATTACCGCAGATTCATCCTGAACTTCGCAGAGCTGACCAGTCCATTGACTGACCTCACCCAAACGGGTACTGCAGATTTGGTGCAGTGGACGGGGAAGTGCCAGGTGGCATTTGATCGAGTGAAGCAAGCCCTCTGTGGGGAACCACTGCCCCACACGCCCAACTTCTCCGTCCCTTTTAGTCTGTAGACTGATGCCTCAAACAGAGGGTTGGGGGCCATTTTCTCCCAGCAGGTAAGGGCAGGGTCAACCGCCTGGTAGTATTCGTCAGCCGGAAGCTGTCAGAACGGGAAACATGCTACAGAAGGCATGTATGGTAATCCGGTGGGTGGTCGACTCTCTTCATTATTACCTCCTGGGCCGCCCCTTCACCCTCTGTTCAGACCATGCCCCGCTGCAGTGACTCCACCACATGAAGGATGCAAACGCATGGATAATCCGTTGGTACCTGGCTTTGCAACCATTCAGGTTTAAGGTGGTCCAAAATCCAGAGGCGCAGATGGCTGTGTCTGATTTCCACTCTCACTTGCAAGAGGGGGAACAGGCTAGGTCAGACAGATCCCCAGACTAAGTCAGGCAATGGGGGTATGTGGCAGTGGAATGTGGTTTAGAATTCAGTTGCAGTGGAGGTTTGTGAGTCAGCTGACCGGGCTGAGGACAATAATGAGTTTTCTTTTCTGCACAGTACAGGATTTTACTCTGTTTATACAGCGGGTACAGAAAGTATTCAGACCCCTTTAAATTTTTTACTCTTTGTTTTATTGTAGCCATTTGGTAAAATCAAAAAAGTTCATTTTATTTCTCATTAATGTACACCAAGCACCCCATCATGACAGAAAAAAACAGAAATGTAGAAATTTTTGCAAATTTATTAAAAAAGAAAAACTGAAATATCACATGGTCATAAGTATTCAGACCCTTTGCTCAGTATTGAGTAGAAGCACCCTTTTGAGCTAGTACAGCCATTAGTCTTCTTGGGAATGATGCAACAAGTTTCTCACACCTGGATTTGGGATCCTCTGCCATTCTTCTTTGCAGATCCTCTCCAGTTCCGTCAGGTTGGATGGTGAACATTGGTGGACATTCATTTTCAGGTCTCTCCAGAGATGCTCAGTTGGGTTTATTTCAGGGCTCTGGCTGGATCAGTCAAGAATTGTCACAGAGTTGTCCCGAAGTCACTCCTTTGTTATTTTAGCTGTGTGCTTAGGGTCATTGTCTTGTTGGAAGGTGAACCTTCAGCCCAGTCTGAGGTCCTGAGCACTCTGGAAGAGGTTTTCTTCCAGGATATCTCTGTACTTGGCCCCATTCATCTTTCCTTCAGTTGCAACCAGTCGTCCTGTCCCTGCAGCTGAAAAACACCCCCATAGCATGATGCTGCCACCACCATGTTTCACTGTTGGGATTGTATTGGGCAGGTGATGAGCAGTGCCTGGTTTTCTCCACACTTATCACTTAGAATTAATGCCAAAAAGTTCAATCTTCATCTCATCAGACCAGAGAATCTTATTTCTCATAGTCTGGGAGTCCTTCATGTGTTTTTTAGCAAACTCTATGCGGGCTTTCACATGTCTTGCACTGAGGAGAGGCTTCCGTTGGGCCGCTCTGCCATAAAGCCCAGACTGGTGGAGGGCTGCAGTAATAGTTGACTTTGTGGAACTTTCTTCCATCTCCCTACTGCATCTCTGGAGCTCAACCACAGTGATCTTTGAGTTCTTCTTTACCTCTCTCACCAAGGCTCTTCTCCCACCATTGCTCAGTTTGGCTGGACGGCCAGGTCTAGGAAGAGTTCTGGTCATCCCAGACTTCTTCCATTTAAGGATTATGGAGGCCACTGTGCTCTTAGGAACATTGAGTGCTGCAGAAATTCTTTTGTAACCTTGGTCAGATCTGTGCCTTGATACAGTTCTGTCTCTGAGCTCCTTGGGCAGTTCCTTCGACCTCATGATTCTCATTTGCACTGACATGCACTGTGAGCTGTGAGGTCTTATATAGACATTTTTGTGCCTTTCCTAATCAAGTCCAATCAGTTTAATCAAACACAGCTGGACTCCAATGAAGGAGTAGAACCATCTCAAGGAGGATCAGAAGAAATGGACAGCATGGGAGTTAAATATCAGTGTCTGAATACTTATGACCATGTGATTTTTCTTTTTTAATAGATTTTTTCTGTCATGATGGGGTGCTGAGTGTACAATAATGAGAAATAAAATGAACTTATTAATTATTGCATGTTTGTTAAAATAGCCTAAGTTTAGTTACTGTTGTAATTGAGTATATTGTTTTATTTACTTTCATTCTATACATACATTCTGTACATATGCCTGAAAGAAGAATGAGCCAAGGATGCAGAAATAATTCAAAAAAATAGCAATACCATGATTTCCAGAGAAACCTGAATAATCGTAAAAAGTATTGTCTTACAAATTTGTTGTCATACCTGGGACTGCAATGAAGCTCAGGGTAAAGTGGCTATCTGTGATGCACAACACCCCCAGCTGAAATCTTGCAGTATGAATTCCCTATACACTACAGAGCACCAGTATCCTTAAATTCAATTCTCACTAAAGCATATGTCATGTAAGAGAAAGAATACATACAAACTG
This sequence comes from Pterophyllum scalare, assembly GCA_024447675.2. Taxonomy (NCBI): domain Eukaryota; kingdom Metazoa; phylum Chordata; class Actinopteri; order Cichliformes; family Cichlidae; genus Pterophyllum; species Pterophyllum scalare. The sequence continues at coordinate 20,802 of JAMQGT020011938.1, read as the reverse complement.
AATGGGTCTGAATGAAAATGTTCATTGATTCAATGTGTCAACTGTTGCATTATGTAACATGTAAGAAAACATTCCACCTTAAAAACTTCCATTTGCTGCTGGTTTATACATTAACAAGTAAAAATAAAGACACCAAAATATTATAAATATAAGCTAATCAAAATCACATGAAGATTGTATTTCATCTTATAGTGTATGACATTTTTTCACCTCAAGTGCTGAAACTTTCTTAGTCCCTTTGTTTGAATTGATTATAAAATGGTGACATTATAATCATTCAAATTTAAAAAGGCACCTAACTCAAGGGAGGAGCAGGTGTTGTGTCTACACATAACAGATAACTTAGCAAAAATCCAATTTTAAATTGTTATCCTTAGCCAAAGTGTTACTAGCAACCTGTCACAAACACAATTTGTTCCCATTTCTTTAGCAGAATTTAAGAAAAATGCCAAGGATAAGACAATTTGACAGGATTTTTGCATCAACCAGGTGATTCCCAAAGAGCTATTAACTGAAAACCTAGCATATCTCAGTATGGTGTGCAATGATTCTTTTAAAAAATTTGAGAAAACTGGACAAGTAGAAGACAAAAAATTAAGTTGCAGACCTAGAAAATTAAAGCAGATGAACAATATATGAAAGCCATGTCCTTAAACAATACTATTCACTGAAGGCTCTTAATAAATGGTCTCAGTAGAAGGGTGGCTGTCAAGAAGCAAGAAGAAAGTGGTGCTAAACAAGCAGTGATTGAAAAACTGGAAAAAATAATAGAGGGCATCCATAGTGGAGCACTTGAGGCCTACTCTCGCTATACAAACTACACCACTAAAAGCTTCCTAAGTTCCTAAGAGAGAGCTTTGAAGCTAGGCTTTGTGTATCTCTGTGGGATCACAAGGAAAACTGCAAGGACCAAAAGGGGAGAAGAGCAGGTGCACAGCTGTCACCTCAAACATAAAGTGAAGTTTTCCAAAGACCATGGCTGTGGTCTTTGGAAAACTTCAGTGGACATTGTTGCGGGAGCATCAAAGTATTGGGAGACAGTCCAGGCAACACTGAGTGACAATGTCAAAGAAAAAGCAGTAACATAGAGTTAAAAAGCCAAAAAAAAAGCATCACTAATAGCTAAACATATCAGTAGACTTTTAGCAAAAGCCAGCTGTAAAGATTAGAAAGAAATTTTGGCTTAACTACCAATGCCCCATTTTATCTTATTTTTGTTGTTCTCTGATTTTCTGATAAAATAAATTAAATTACAATTAACCAACCATGCTGGCAGGGTAACAATATGACAACAACCGTCCACCATGGTTAGAGATGGAACAATGCTGGAAGAGCATATGGGAGAAGGATGCCGCACATAACAACATGTTCAGTAGCTAGTGTTTCTAAGAGCAGACCACAGCAAACTCCCAGAACAGGATCTAGTAACCATCACAGTGGCAGATATGATTCACACCTACTAGCTATAGAAGCTAACTGCACTCCATGAGCGCCTGGCAGCACAAATGAACCAACTGCTAATGGATGAGATGCACCCGGAATGACTAACCAAAGGCCAGACAGTCCTGATCCCCAAGAATCCCCATAAGGGAGCGGTCCCATCCAACTACCAGCTAATAATCTGCCTCAACACAACATAGAAGCTCCTGTCACTCATCATAGCAGTTAAGATGAATAGGCACATAGTTCTATACATGACATCAGATGACATCAGAATATCATTTGAATTGGAGACATGTAGTCAGATGGTAACCAAGAGAGTGAAGGTAGTTAGATCTGAATCATGGCAGCACAGGAACAAGCTCTAAGCACAAGATCAATAGAAGATACCCCTGAGACAATCCAACAAATAACAGCAGGGTGCAAGATGCTAGCAGGCAGGGTATAGATTCTGTGGGAACTAGATGGACAAACTGGTGATGGCTAACCAACTAGACACCGTAGTAATGGACAAGCAGAGGAAGAAGGCCATAGTGATAGATGCAGCAATACCAAGTAATATAATATCAGGAAGAAGGAACACAAAAAGCTTGGGAAATACCAATGGCTGAGAGAAGAGCTAAAGATGATGTGGAAAGTGAGAGCAATAGTGGTCCCCACAGTAATCGGAACGCTTGGGGCAGTGACCCCCAAACTGGGGGAGTGGCTCCATCAGATTCTGTTACTCGAGATTCGATTCAATTCAGTCGAATCCAGTCCAGTCCAGTCCAGTCCAGTCCAATTCAATTCATATAGTGTCAAATAACAACAACCCGTCACCTCAAAGCACCTAATATTGTACGGTAAAGATTATACAGTGATTACAGAGAAAATCCAGCAATCAATACAACCCCTATCAGCAAGCACTTGGCAATTGTGGAAAGGAAAAAAACTCCCTTTTAAAAAGGAAGAAATCTCCGGCAGAACCAGGCTCATGGAGGAGCAGTCATCTGCCACGACTTGTTGGGGAGGGAGACAGGACAAATGAAACCCTGTGGAAGAGAGCCAAAGGTGAATAATAACTAATGATTTAATGCAGAGTGGTATACTGTATAAACAAGAGCAAAAGAGGTCAATGAAAGAGAAATACTCAGTGCATCATAGGAACCCCCCAGCTGTACTGGGGACATATGGTATTCTGAGGTCTTTAAGAAAAGATGGGGCCTTGTATGTGAGAAGATGGATTTTAAATTCAATTCTGGATTTAATGGGGAGCCAATAAACAAAAGCCAATATGGGAAAAATATGCTCTCTCTTTCTAGTCCCTGTCAGTGCTCTCACTGCAGAATTTAGGATGAGCCTAGGGCTTTTCAGGGAACATTTAAAACAACCTAATAGTATTGAATTACAACAGTCCAACCTAAAAGTAATAAATGCATGAATTAGCTTTTCAGCATCACTCTGAGACAGGATGTTTCTAATTTTAGAAATATTGCGCAAATGCAGGAAAGCTCTCCTACATACAGCATTTGTTTAATATGTGCATTGAAGGACATATCCTGGTCAAAAATGAAAAGATTCCTTGTGGTGTTATTAGAGGCCAAGATACTGCCATCCAGAGTACGTATCTGGTTAGACACCATGTTTGTAAGGTTTGTAGGGCCACGTACAATAACATTAATTTTATCTGGATTTAGAAGCAGGAAATTAGAGGTCATCCAGGCCTTTATGTCTTTAATAAAGACATTTGTCATCTGGCTTCATCTATACATAGAGCGGGGTATCATCTGCATAGCAATGAAAATGTATGCAATGCTTTCTAAAAAAGGGAAGCATGTATGAACAGTACCTTTAATACCAATGTCATGTTCTAACCTCTGTTAAAAAATAGTATGGTCATTGGTATTGAATGCTGTGGTCTAGCAGGACAAGCACAGATATGAGTCCACTGTCAGAGGCCATAAGAAGATTTGTAACCTTCACTAATGCTGTTTCTGTACTGTGATGAATTATCAAACCTGATTGAAACCCTCTGAATGAAATATTACTCTGCAGATGATCAGTTAGCTGTTTTACAACTATTCTCTGAGGTTGTTTTGAGATAAAAAGGAAGGTTGGAGATTGGGCTATAATATAATATAATATAAGAGAGAAGACCAAGCTGATGACCAGCACAAGGTGCCAGGCTGTAACTTGTCTTGACTTTCTCCAGTCCAATAATCCAATAAATGACACCAAACATACATATATATATATATATATATATATATATATATATATATATATATACACACACATACATATACATACATATATATATATATATATATATATATATATATATATATATATATATAGTCATACATATATGAATGTCTTTCACTTAGAGTTATAGTTCCTTAAAGTTATACAGTAGACCTAGCAAAAACTTGACTGCCATTCTAGCTTTGCATCTTAAAAGTGAAGAACAGATTTTTTATATTTTCATTAATTTCATTTGTGTATCACAGAAGAGAATGGATGGATGGATGGATGGATGGATGGATGGATGGATGGAAAAACACTGATTTGCTTTCACAATCAATCCTTTTCAGACAACCAATCATATATTAAAAAGGGTTGCATTCATCACTCATGTAATTCATAAAATGGAGAGGTTTCTAACATGACTGATGTGGTGCTTAAAAATGCATTTTCTTTTTTTGTAAATGCTTTTCCCATGAAAGGTAAATGAGAATACACTTTAAATGTATAAGAAAATGCTATCTGGCTGGGTTACACAAACCCTACACCCCTGATTGAAAGTTCTATTTGATTAATCCCACTGGTACCAACTTTAACATTAGCAGATGTTGCTGCTTTTTTTTAGAATTTGGAAAGGGGAAGTGATAACGTGCTGTAAACTAAATTAGCTAATGCTTTTGAGATGAGACTGGTTTGCACTTATATAGCATTTTTCTCTTTGGTTAACTTTTGTGGAAGATTTGGGTTTAGTAGGTGTAACTCTACTGGAAGACAGAATAGAAGGCAGAATTGCTATAAAAGAATATAGGAGTGATTATAAAATATCATAATTTAAAAAGTATTACGGTTGTCATTATTTTTTTTTAAAAATCAGTATATAATCTACCTTATATTACCTCTAAGGACTTTGATTTTAATGTAAAGTGTAGAGACTGTTGAGACTGGATATTTGTCCCTAGTGGGAAATGCTTTCCTACTAAGAAAGCATAGGTTCCCATGGCTTGACCTGTCTTAGCAGAGTGGTTGTTCTCCTCCTGCATGAGGATCTGATGGCATTCCTCCTGAGCCTTCATGTGCTGAAGAACCAGAGCGCAGTCTGGGTGGATGGCCTCTGTCTGAAAGAGAGAGACAGAAAAAGACATAGATCTTCATTGCAGTCCAGTTACACAGAAAGACACACAGAAGCACAAAAATAAGAAGACAACACTCAATTATAATACGATACGATACGATATGATGTTGCCACAGAGACTGTGTCACCAGTTACGATATGATATGATGTTGGTACAGAGTAAATGTTGTAAACATTTAAATGCTAGTAGCTGCATTTGTGTTGTGGACTTTATTATTGTATCGACTGTGTATTAAAGAAACATCAGATAATGGAGCCTATTTTTGGACCTAAATAATAAATGCTGTACTGTAATATTCACCACATAGAACACTTCTTAATTGAGTTATACAAAAATATGCAAACTAATTGTTGTAGCCTAGCATAATGTGATGTGTGAAGTGACACTGTGTGACCATGAAGTTACTGAATATTTTTACCAATAAAAATTCCCCGCTATGCAATAGCCTAGAGCAAGGGCTCTGCTCTGAGCAGGTTAGGCTCTAGGTTAGAGATCATGATATATGATCCCAATACAGGACACAGACACTGTACTTGGTGACCTTATATCAAATGTATACATAGACTAATCCTATGTTTGAATTCTATTTTTATGTTTAATCTTTTCTCAAACCCTAAAAACAACATAGGTTGCAGATGAACGAATAAAAACTAAAACTGTCTGTAGCAGGTTATACTCTGAGTTTTGGTATAAAATCGGATGGAAATGTTGTATTTACAGCATGTTTTAAGTGCAATATAGATTCTCTGCTGGGGGATGCATTTTTTATGTGCAAGTACCTTATTAAAAGCACTGAATGAAGCACAGACGGTGTTGCATTGTCACAGGAATGTCTGTGTGTTAATCTGGTGATTTTGAAAATGCATAAAATGTTCTGCTTGATCTAACCTGCTGACAAATGTCTTTCACACTGCTGGAATTGCACCTTCTAGAACACAGAAGACACGTCAAGAATACCTGCTCAATCAATCAAATTAATTTCACTTTGATCTTCTGAGAAATTAATTTGATTTCCACAGCATGTTTCACAAATATTTCTGAAATCAGCTAACATCATTCCATTCCACTTACCCTTATGTCTCTACATTCATTTTCAGATCGAACACTACTCCTCACTATTCACACTCACTGACCCAGCTCACCTCTCTTTGTCAGTGGAAAATTAATGAAATCTTTATTTCCACTGAACACTGAGCCTAACACCACACAACAAACAAATACAAATGTTGGCCTCAGAAGTCATGTGATTTGCTGGGGACCCATTGAAATGCAAGTTGCTCAGTCTCCCTTAATATCTTGCCTCTGCTGTGCAGGGGTCTGACATCCATCTTCTCATGGTGCTTTGGCTCGGAAAAGTCAAACATGCACTTAAGATATGCTTTCTATAAAAGTCACTTTTTTGTGCCATATACAATTGACAAAGGACAAATAACACAAGCAAGACAAGCCAACATTTCTAGTGGTACCACTTATATGACACTGCCGCCATCTGACAACAGATGCTCTCTGCAGGCAGACATGCTGTCAATGAACTGCCAACACTGAGCCATGTTCAGCCCTTAAATGAAAAATGTTTAGTTTTAAAGTCAAAATAGTCACAAAAATTAGCAATTTATGCCCCTACCCGTGATGTACAGTGACAAGAGTGATTACAGAAAGGCAAGCAGAGACTGTGTATCCCCTCCACCAAGCATGCATGCACGTACACACACACACACACACATGCACACACACACACACACGTACACACACACACACACACACACACACACACTTTCTTCCACTGTTTAACAAGACAAATTGGATTAAATGATAAAAACACTTTACTGTGTGGCTGTAGCTCAGGCAGCAGAGCATGTTATCTACCATTCAGAAGGTTGGTGGTTCAAACCGTGGCTGTTCCACCAAAATACCCTTGGGCAAGATAATGAACCCCAAGTTGCTCTATGTCAGGGGTGGGCAACTCCAGGCCTCGAGGGCTGGTGTCCTGCAGGTTTTAGATGTGTCCCTGATCCAACACACCTGAATCAAATGGCTCAATTACCTCCTCAGTGTGCAGTCAAGTTCTCCAGAGTCCTGCTAATGACTTCTATATGTGATTCAGGTGTGTTGGATCAGGAACACATCTAAAACCTGCAGGACACCGGCCCTTGAGGCCTGGAGTTGCCCACCCCTGCTCTATGTGTTCATTGCAGTATGGATGTTAGATAGAAAGCACTTAGACATAGAGAAAAAAAAAAGTGGTTGCGTGATTGAGGTATGTTGTAGTAAAGCTGTTTGAGTAGAAAAGTGTCATGTGCAAGCGTGGTGGACCCAAAAGCAGAACTCCGGCAGTAAAACTCAATGTAGATGTTGAATTTTATTCAGAATAATCCAAACTCAGCAAGTAAAACTCAACACAACACACAGGGAACACAGAACTGTCAAACTAAAACAGGAAGTAAACAAACAAGACATAAACGCAGACTAAAGACAACATCAGGAATAGAAAAGACAAGAGACCAGGAACTAACAGAAACTGAAACATCGAGACGAGGTAGGACAAGAACAGGATACAATAACTAGACTAATCTCAAAACCATAACAAACTGAAGACCTACACGAAAGAAAACTAATAAACATAATCAGAGATATAACAAAACATAACCAAAAGAATACAAAACACATTGGCCACTGGCCCAGGGTCATGACAGAAAAGTAGTATATAAGAATCAATCAATTTAACATTTATATAAATTATCAAAACTAAAACTATTTTTTCTACAGAAAATATTGCTTATCTGGGTTATATCTGGTTCACTTTTGTTGCTGCTGGTTTAGACATTAATGGCTATATATTGAGTTATTTTGAGGGAAGAATAAATTTACACTGTTATATAAGCTGCACACAGACTACTTTTCATTGTGTCAAAGTGTCATTTTGTCAGTGTTGTCCCATGAAAAGATATACTTAAACATCTGCAGAAATGTGAGGGGTGTACTCACTTTTGTGATACACTGTATCTCTGTTTCCACACAAAGCACTGCTTATAACTGATCTTAGAGCAATGAAAGCAGAGCCAGTTGCAGCTTGCCTCACACATGAATCTTCCATCAGTCTTACATCAAAGACTGGCGGTTTATCCACAATGTGCATGCGCAAACAACGAGAAAAAAGTTTTTGCCTCTCAGCTTAGCAAGTTCCAGCCATTGTTAATGGGACACTGACGAGCCCGTTAAATGGTGACATGCTGCAGTTTCCAAAGGCATCCAAGGCAAGTGTGCTTCTGGTGACAGCAGCCAACTGTGGCCATAAGATGGTAGTGATGTAAAAGATAGATCAAAACAGGCGAGAAGCTTTACAACAACACTGTTTGAGATTAAAGGTGAGGGATCACTTTCACTTTGGTACATTTTAATTGATGTCTGTTTTTATATTTCAGCAGAAAACCACTGCTTGCCTTGCTCGTCTTGATGGCTCGCTACTGGTACCTATACATTGACAACGCGACCACATTGCATGACTTTTTCATGAGCCCAAGCTAAAAGATTTCATAAACATTTGATCTGTGAATTTAGGCAGACTCTGCTTTCTGAGATTTCAGTGGCACACTGAGGTTTGACTTTATCCATCCATGTGCCCTCAACATTCTTCTTCCCAGTGTTCGTATTTGCTTCATCTTTCTCCTTGTGAAGGCTTAGCGACTCTACTATACAGAGGTTCAACTCTTGGGATAAACCCCTGGGATAAACTGTAATCAGAACCCATGACAGCAGAAAATGTGGGTGTTTGATGACTTCTACTTAAAGCATTGACATTTGCTGTCAAGGCTTCTCTATTTTTGCTTCCATTCACGCCTTCTCCGGAACATGAACAGGAGGGTGCTAGGAGCTTAGATCTATAAAAATCTGAGATTATGGTCACATGTGCCAAGAAAATGTAAATTCCAAAAGCATCTGGAGCCTGCAGTTGAATTACATTGTAGAGTCAAGTTATAAAACTGGTCTACTTTGCTGACAAGTAAGAAGAAATCCTTGTAATTGTTTGGAAGGCATGCAACTGATTTCTTTGAATGTGTTTGATTCAAATTGTGTGAACAAGCTCAAGTAGAACACTTGCCTGTAGGTCAGATGGTGACACTGCAGGGGAGCATGACATTTGACCCAGTGCTCTCACAGCACTCCAGTGTCCAGAATTAAACACAAGAGGAGACACTGGCTGCTACTGGACAGAAACACTTCCTGGCCAGTTTCAGGATTTTTTATTCTGAATCTTTCAAGTTGTTATCTGTAGGTCAGTCCTGTATATTTGAAATGTGTGTGCTGTTTGCAATAGCTGTTGAGAAATATTAAGTAGGAGCCCTTTCTTTCTTTCTTCTTTCTCCCTTTATAAAGTATAAAAGTATGTGACTGTGTGTGTTTTGCACTTTGGATTTTTATACTATGCATTGTTTTTAGTGGCGTCACTGACATGAAGCCCTGGAGGACAACAAGTGGTCAACATACAACTACACAAGCTGTCAAGTTTCCATCTTTTTTAAGTCCCAAATCACCTCTCAAAAGAAGACCTCAAAAAGATGCACAGGAGTAACAACTCTATGATTGGCCCTGGGGCCGTGGGCCCTTACCATCATAACATACCCAAGCAAAGACACTCTCACATTCTTTCTTATTCTCACTCACACAAACACTGTGTGGGTGCAAAACTAATATATAGCAATAATCAATTATATGAATAGCATCATTCCAGCTTTTGATCAGCAGCTTGGATAAAAACCACAGTCAGAGGTTGGGGAGAACAGACACATTTATTCAAGCTTATACTATAAATTCACACCATCTTCTTCAATAAGGCTACCCTTGCTAAAGCAAAATAAAGACAGCTGTGATGCATATAAGCATGAAACAAAAGAAATAAGCCAAATAACCAGAGGTCCTCACAGACAAACTGGACAAGGTCATTGTCCCAAACAAGCACACTCATTTATAGAATTCCTCATTCCACAATCATTTCCAATGGACCAGCATCTAGCTGTAACACACAAACACACACACACACACACACACACACACACACCACAATATGAGTATTTTCAACAAGTAAGTGATAATAATGCTTCAGTCCTTTATGAAAACACAAAGTATTCACCCATCAGAATTTTATCCTTTCATTGACAACACTTCTCAAATCCAAAGTCTCTGTGTTATACTCATCCTGCTCTCTTCTCTCCTTATGCTTGTGAGTTTTTTTTTGCTTTGGCTTGATAAATATAATGCTGTTCTGCTACCAAACTACTCTACAAGACACTCGCAACACATAGCAGCATAGTTTATGTCAGCAGGTTCACACGCATTTTCCACAAACAGAGAGCAAGGTCAGGAAGTACGAGTCATCTATTTCCCAGCATGTCCCCCTACCATCAAAACCTTTCAGAAAAGGCAACTATTTTTAATCAATGGTGTGTAAAAGGACTGATTAAATATTTGCAGCTAAAATTAAATTCATGAGTAAAATGTATACAGCACAAATAAAGTTAGGCTTTGGTTTACAAGCTAGAACCATGACGTAATCACATAGTGGAACTCCTATAATCTGTCCAATTCAACACAGCAACTGTATGAATGCTGTATAATGGGGAAGGAGGGGCCAATTGGAGAGTGAAATGCACTGGACCCCTCCTACCTTCTGGGTGCTGGGGCACTGCTGGAGCTGCTTTGTTGAAAGTTGAAAAGATATGTGAATAAACTCCAAGTTTTAGGAAAAAAGGGGAAAAAAAGAAATTGTTCCTGCCAAAGCTCTACTGAGTTTTCTAATATTTCTTTTGAAGAATCCCTTCCCTGCCAGGATGCAACTTCAAAAACACAAAAACAATTCTTTGTTTTTTCTAAGAAATTATTGTGAATTCTTCCTTTCCAAAGCAACAGTAAATAGTCCAGTGCCATATCATGCCATCCTTAATAATACAACTGTACATTTTTACATGATTAAAGTGTCAGATCAATCATATGTTGCCATATGTTCCCAAGCTTGTTCAAAAACTACACAAACCTATAGATGTGTGTGTGTGTCAGTCTCCAATTTAATACCTAAAAGAGAGCTAGTTCAATAACCCCCAACAAAGCACAATGGTCTGCAAAATATGCAAGGAAACTGTTCCCACAATAGGAAAAGTGGAAGCAACAAACTTATTTCATCACTTGAGGCAAAACCCCGTTGAGTACAGCCAGGTTATAAAGGCAGGAGAGGAGATATTAGCTGCTTGTGATGTGCAGCGCAAAAGTAAACAACCCAACTCAAGCGCTCCATGTGACAGGAAGAGAAAATAGGGTGATGGAAATTACTGATGTAATTTATGGTTATATGGTGGTAGGTGAAAGCTTTCAGCAACTGGTTAAAAATCTCAAACCACAACATCCCAGGTGGAAAAAAAAAATTCAATTTTAATTTTATTATGTGACAATACTGTGCAAGCTCCTGAAGACTTGTAGGGTTAATTTAGTTTAGTTATTGTTATTGTTGAACTAAAGTGTTGCGGTGAGGTTGTACAATTACTTAAAATTTCCAGGGAAAATACTACCTAGGCTACTTTTGTGCTTGCATCAGATTTATCCTGTGTCACTACTACTGTACTGCCACCACTTTGTGGTAACAGATTCACACTTTGAATCATGGAGACTGTCATCAAATGGCAGTAGCTCATCGGAAAATGATTTAGGATGTATGTTATTTTGTTCACACTAATAAATGTTGCTGATTGCAAGATGTAGTCACTAATAAGGTGTCATTCAGTATTTTTGTTTCTGTATTTTAATTTAATTTAATTTAAACCTTTATTTAACCAGGCAGACAGATTAAGAACATGTTCTTATTTACAACTGTGGCCTGGGAAAGGCAAATCAGATATATGTATCATCAGATATATTGCAAAATTCTATGAATCGTGACATAATTTTGATGGTATATCGCATACACCTAATAGTGAGTGCTAATTAGCTAATGTTAGCTTCCTCCATAATGCTAATGCATTGTTTGTTAGTTTCAGGTTCAGTATAGTCAGGCTTCTTCTTTAGTTGTGAAGGAAGTCATACTTTAAGGTTAAATGCCATCCAGTTGTCATATGGAAGGCTTGGTGCAATTTGCCAGTACGTTTCTATGAGTTTCTAAGGAGGATGTTTGCATATAATGCTATATTCTCCACTTTGCTAGCAATAGCGAAAAACTGTGAGGGTTGTTGTGCATTTGTTTTAACAGCTATCTGACATTTTGACTAATCAAACCTGCTAAAAAATAACAGGCAGAAGCAGAAGCATATTTTGTCCTGTAGGTGGCTGTACCTTTAATGATGCAACATTATGTGCAACAACTTTCACTTGTTCCTCAGCAACCAAATGCCACTTCTGATGTGGTGGATTTTTCCACCAAGAGGAGAGGGGATGTGGTACAGAACCAGGGACATTTTTGTAAAATCACACAAAAGTTTTTAATTCGAGGCCACGTGCTTCCATGTCAATCTTGATACAGCAGCATCCGTATAAAGATTGAAGCATTTTGAATTAAAAACTTTTGCAGGATCTCGCAAAAGTGCATTTTTTTTCCCGATGTCCCTTGCAGGGTTATGTAATGTTGTGATTTTTTTATTTTGTTTATAGGAATAGGACAGTGGGACGAAAAGTGCATAGGCTGACTAAGAAGGAGTTATTATACAGTAATTAAAGTTGGCATTAAACTTTACTGACGCTAACTGTACATTTTCTTTCCAGATAAACCCACATTGGATACAGGACAGGGGAAAGTAGTTTTTTTTGTGAAAATGGATCAAATTTGGCAACATGGTGTTATCAAATATCTGCACCAAATGAGGTTAGCCCCCAAGGACATTCATGTTGATGTAGTTGCTAATACTGATCCATATAACACTGATGGGCAACATAGAATAAATACTTTTATTTTTGATACTTTAAGTAGAATTTGCCAGTGATAATTTGTATAGTGAGGTGAGCAATAAAAGTTCGACAGCCAGAAAAGAGTGCAGAGAGCTGAAAAGGGCCAGGAAGAGCGCTGCAAGAGGCTGTCAGAGCAGTAAGTTTTAATCTGGCCTAATTTGTCTGGATAAGACTAAAGGAAGCTTTATTTTTCTTTTTTTTCTTTTTTTTTTGGATGGGGCTTGCCTTTCTGAAAAAGTCACCATACGCCTCTGGAATAAATTCCTTTTAAGAGACAGGTTTTGTTAGATTCATGGCTCCAAGGCAATGATGAAATGCATATGATATTACTGTTTCCCAACCTTTGACCCTACAGGCAACCCCTTGTCACTATTTGTTGCATCTGCTATTAGCAAGTAACATTTATCTATTTATATTATTTGGATATTAATATCTGACCACAGGTTTTTGCATGCTGTTGCAGTTCTGCTTGCACTGCGTTCACGTCTCAAAAATGGAGTTTAAGTAGGCAGAGCTGCCAGCTTTGTCAAAACACAGAAGATGCCTGCAGCATGGGCTCTGTATTTAACCTTTGCCCATGTTGTGTGTGTGTGTGTGTGTGTGTCTTTCTCCCAGGCTCCTAAAGACAAGAGGAAGAGCAGAGGTTTGAGCTGCCAGTTTGCTAGGTGGTTGATCCAGGGCAGCCATTGCCCTTCCTGGATCATTCCATATAAGATCAAGCAAATCTCAAAAATTTTGATTTTTAACTCATTTTAATACAGAAGAAAATTCAAGAAGAAAATAAAGTAGTAACTCTGAAAATGTTCAATGTTCAGAGCTACGTCCAGTATGGCTTCAAACCCACATGATTCTAAGCATAGACAGTATAAAACGTAGTTTCTGGCTCAGGAAACATTAAGCATCTGAAGGCCACCAGATGGCGATAGCTCTGGTTGCAAAAAGACTTCCGGCCTTTGGGAAAACCGCTTTCTGCCTTGACTTCATTTTCCTGCTGAGTTTATGGGCTCAGTCTCTTTTAGTGGGTCATGAATTTAAAAAAAAAAAAATTAATTTGTTATTGTTTTTTGCAAACAAGATGGTGAGGGCAGAAACGCTCATTTTCAGGCTGACATCACGGTAGCTACGTCCATCTTTATTGATTGAAAGTTCTTTTCAGAGTGAACTGGGATATTAAAGCAGTGATTATTGTAATAATTCTGACTTTTATAGTGTTTTATTCAAGTCATTATATCACTTAATTATCAAACTCTCCTTTAGATGTCACACAGACTAATAAGCTTATATGAGCAGTTCACATAACGATTGGAAGCCCCTCTTTCCAGCAGCCATTTTCTATTTTAAGCACTGTTTGATAAATCTACCAGCCTTTTAAACATATTACTGTACAAGAGGGAGAATTCACTGTGAAAATATTAAATATTTCCATACTGTCTTCCATCTGGGTGGCCTGGAAACTCCTACAGGATTAATAGTCCAAACCAACAGGAACAGCACAAGTGCACGTAGCTGAAAGACTTGATCTGGCTGCACGACCTCACTGTGACACAAGACAGTACAGTCATATCTGCCCTGCAGGTTTATAGAACAAATCTCCTTTATACAAGTAAGATAGTAACACAACAGGCTCTCTTATGATGCAGCACAGTGTGTCACTTCAGAGTGTAGTAATCTGTGCAGGGAATCTGGAGAAACTTAGATGAGCAGGACAACCTAGCTGATGGTTTCCCTCCTTCAATAGATGCAGAATAATACACTCACTCAGAGAGAAGAGCCTGAGTGCTATTTGAGCAGCACTTTAATTACTGTAACCCTCCATCGTAACTGGCAGCAGCTTTTGTGGCTGTAGTGTCATTTAAATCCAATCACTGTCTGGAATAGGTCATTATTGCAGGCACCAGTTTCCTTCAGGCATTCTTTAGTCAGCACCAGTTGTTTGCATTCAAAATTTCAGAGTTGCAAAGGACAAAGCAATCAGTGCATCATTACAATGTGTGTATCATTGGACCTTTAATGTTTTCAATCATTCCTCTTAGGCATTTTGCAATTTTCATTTTCCTTTTTTTTTCCTTTCAATTGTACACTGGTTCCTGTATCAATCCACACACAGACACACACACACACACATTAAATGTGTGCGCATTTGGCAAATTTGCATGCTTGATTTATTACTAAGGCTTCATACACTCCGTCTGTACAAGACATACATACTAGCACAAAGACTGGAGAAAGAGGGAAACAGCCAAAGCTAACAACATCCACAGACCAGCTGTTGAAATTTTCACTCTAACACTTTGTAGTTGATTAAAGATCAGTAATATTTTGATATTAACTCTGCATTAAAATACCTGTCTTGATTTTCTGAAGTCTCTTTGCAACGGGTAACAGTGTGGCCATTAAAAAACACGCAGGTACAACAATCAGTATTTTCATCACAGTCCTGATGAGTTTCCTTTAGCAAAAGGCCGAAATCTCTATTGTAAGCACCCTGTGACCTTTTCTGCCCTCAACGACTGAAATTTCTTGGATTATTGGATGACACATAAACAGAACAATTCAGGGGTTCAATAGGTTAATGCATATTACTGTGGACTGGGTTCATTTCTTGTGTGCTGCAGCCTGTTATTGATTCACATGACAATATGGAAATATTTGCTCTGTAATGACATCCCACAGCCTGGTTACACCCTCACTACGTCCCTTTTTCCTTCACATTTCTGTGATGCTTTCATGGTGCACATGTAAATGCAGCTGCTACAGTAAGCTTCTCGGCATCTAGCTAGTGCTAGAGCAAGCACAAACAGTAACAGTTTTTTAAGTAGCAGCTAATTAAACACGCAACTTTTCAAACAGCACAACAAACAGCAAAAACACACAATTTCTGTGCAGTTTGTGTGTCACAAAAATGTGTCTTCTAGCTAACGTACAGTTGCTTTACTCTCAGGGAGAGAAAGACGTGTCAATGTGTGACCTGATGGGGAAAGATGTAACAAAGACAAGACAGAAGAGGATTTTTTTTTATTAACTATTTTCTTAATGGTTTCTTAACTGTTCAGCAAATAACATTTGATAAGCTGGGATAAGATCAATTTAAATCTCACATGTCTGAATTCATTCAAGAGTTTTTAAATCAGACTCTATAGTTGATGTGTTGATTATGTTGTTGTGAAATATCTTGCAATCCTAATTCTGTGTTATTCAAAGGTTGCTTGAAAATACTGTACTGGGCAGTTTAGTTCAGGCTGAACTGGTTAGTTTGCAGTACTGTGATGAAGTTTACAGTGAAGTTTCAGTGTGTGGGGTTGGTAGAGGGCAAGTTGTGGTGTTTGTGGTCAATACTACGCTACATCAAGGGTAGCATACATCCATTTATATTAAGGTGATGATGTTTATTAGATGCACTCACCAAATTATGCCTTTTATACAAGCTTCACAGTGCCTACGGGTTTGAAATCGTGTGTGTTTTGTGAGCAATACAGTCTTGTGTTTTGTTGAATTGACTTGGCTAAATCCACAAAGACCAGTGAGTATCTGAGTAGCAGCACAAGTCAGCTGATCACAGCTTGTACACAATGAAAAATTACTGACGCTCACAAAACAAGTTATCGTGTGACTTATTCCAAAGTAATTCTTTTCTCCATGCTGCAACACCTGATTTTAGGGTCCCCCCACCTGCCAAATCCCACTGTAACCCTTACATATGTAAACTGGTTCTTATACAGCGCCTTTGTACCCGAGCACTCAAAGCGGATTATGCCTTGTTCCCCTAAGCACATGTGCGCACACATACTCCAACGGACACATCGGAGAGCAACCTGGGGTTTAGTATCTTGCTCAAGGATGCTTTGACACAGACTGGAGCAGCCAGCTCAAACCAGGTGACCTGCTCTACCTCCTGAGCTACAGACAACTCTAATATCTGTACACTGGCTATGCTGCACTAATGTAGGTCTTATGATGGTATTATTGTTTGGAATAATAGCTAAAATGGTAATTAAAGATAGAGGAGGCCTTTACAGCAAATGCCTTAAAATTGCTTTCTTCCCTCTATGATGGTCTTCATTGGATGTAGAATTTGAGTTATAAATGAATAAAAATAAAATAAAAATTGAGTAAGCTATGCTCAGGATACAAATTGAAAAGACTGACTAGGAAACATGTTTATCTTGCTGTAGCGTCCAAAGAGGAGAAAAGATCACTTCAAATTTTAGAACCAGACATCTACAGGGTTTTGTTTGTTTATTATATTTCAGCAATTTAAATTTAAAACAAACTGCACGTCCTTTTAAGAAACATAAGAGTCAACCATCGGTCAGCTCAAAAGCATCTGTGAAGTCATCCTTTTCATTTCAAGGCACAAAAGCCCTTCCTGTCTTTCCAGCAACTGAATTAATGTCACTCATTATCTGCGGCAAAAATCAATTGACTGCCTTCAGTTTCAACAAAAAAAACAGCAGCCATCAGAAGGGCACTCACAGGATGACATCACATTTCCTCATGGTGTTCTCTCTGCACTGGTTGCCTGTGGCCTTTAGAATTGATTAAGGTTTTACACCTTGTTTTCAAGGTAGACGAACAACTTGCCTCCAGCTGGAGACAGAGGGTAGCAGGTCATTTGATGTTAAAGCTCGGAAGCTCTGGGAGAGGCTTCTGCTGGCGAAAGGATAGAAACGGCATAATGTAAAACAACAAGCGGTTACTCAATACCTGCTTTTAAGATATCAAGAGTACGTGTACTTGTGTATTTCAAATGTATTCTATACTCCTACTCGTCTTAATGAGAAGATGTATATTTGACTTTAGCAACTTTACAAATTGTGATTTTACATTAAGAACTTAGCTGCTGTATTACAAAGAGTAGTATTTCAGATTTCTGCAAAGTCTCTGGGGACTAAATGTCACAGAAAGCACTTTATACAACACTTCAGTATTTTGTCCAAGGACACTTTGGCATACAGCCTGGAGCACCCAGGGACCAACCCACCAACCTTCAGATCAGTAGGTGCCCTGCTCTACCTCCTGAGCTACAGCCACATTACACACTGACCTGACACGTGAAGCCACATGTAGGAGTGTTCACTGTGGTGGAAACTCTTGGATCGTTTTGGAACAAACAACAGGGCATGTTGCCATGTTTGTACCCACAGCAGGGAACAAGCAGTCGTCTTCTGTCCCTGTTGTGGTTGTGAAGCTCCTTTCCTTGTTGTGTAGTGCTTGAAGATCAGAGGAACAGTGTAAAGCCATTAGCAAGAACGTCTATGGCCTCACTGCTGTGTAGATGCACTTAAAATGGGGCCTAGTTATGAGAGAAAAAAAAAAACTCCACGAAGAGATCCAAAACTTCACAATTGTATTACTCAGTGTTTTTATTTTATTAACAGATCAAATGATCTGCTATATGCAATGTGTCCCTCATATCACCAAATGACCCGGGAACGCTCATCTTGTTCAGCACTGGGGTTTTACGTTTATAGGCCACATTGTTACCATTTTGTTCACTCTCATAAAACCTATCTATGGCTGCAATTCTCATCAGTTATAGAGAAAGAACAAGCTTAAAAATCTCACTGCATAATATGTGACAGGACAGACCCAGGCTGGCTGCCTAACATGCTAATGCTGATATCCATTCATCATAATGCATACTGAGTATATATTTGGCATAATGGTAAAATAGTTTTATCTGTATTCTCTGATTTGCATCATAATGTGGTCTAGTACTGTGAATGACCCCCACGTGTCTGTGTGCACTCATGACAACATCTGGGCGTTCTTATGATGAGTCTGTAGTGCTATTTGGCAGCATCAGATACAATACATAACATTCCCGAGGTTCTCAGTTGGATTCTGGGGAATGTGAGGATCAGTCAGTGCCTGTGGCATCCAGGAACTGCCAATACTGCCCATGTGAGGCCAGGCACCATCCTCCACCAGGAGGAACCCAGATCCACTCCACTAGTATAAGTTCTGACAATGGGTCAGAACTTACACTGGTCAGATTTCATCCCAATACCTAGTTGGCTAGCGTGTGGAGGTCTGTGTTACCCTCCAAAGATATGCCTCCCCCGGACCTCATGCCAACCTCATACAGTCTGTTTCTGTCAGTTTGTTCAGAAAAGTGCACAAATAGCCTACTGGAGGTCATTTTGTGGGGCTCTGGTGATGCTCCTCCTGTTTCTCCTGGTACAATAGCATGTATCCTGGTATCTCCTCAACAATCTTGAGATTGTTCTGGGAGACACAGTATGGATGCACCAAGGTGGAGGAGCTGGACTACCTCTCATGCTTAGTCTGGTAGCATGAGAGGTACCACCTCTAGCTAAATCTAGAGAAACATCAGTCAGGACGGACAAGGAGAGAGCAACAGTCTGTGGCCACCACTTGCAAAAACATTCCCTTTTTGGGAGTTCTTGTGTTGTTGCCTCTCAAGAGCACCTGTCATCACTTTCATTTGCACCAAAGCAGCTGAAATGGATTCACAATAGTTTATGCTTTCTAACTGCACACATTGATATCTCTGAAGTTTAACTGATTTTGTGTTGTTATACTATGATGATCAAGCATTCCTTTAATTTTTTGAGAAGTGTATTATTTGTGTATGTACTTTTTTCTATATTTTGCCTTCATCTTACAAAAAATAATCATTGTGAATGGCATTTGTGGTGGATAAAGATGATGTAAGGCAGTGAGTCTGCAAAAGAAACACATTGTTCTAGGTTAAGACTGCCAGTGTGCTGCACATCACATATATCAGCAAGAAAGGAACAAAAGGCAATAAAGTGCTCCAGCAGGTCAGTAACTGACAAGAGACACTGCTCTTGCTGTCATCTATAAAATGATATATAATGAAAAGAAAGAGGTTAAAAGCATCTTTAGTCCTAATGACATTCAGACGTTATCCTCTGGAGGAGCAGCTAATAAAGGAAGAGGCAACACAGGATCGTTACCAGCTTTGGGGATCAGGGAAGAGACGCAGAGCCCTCCATCACGTCCCAGAGAGAAGGAATCCCTCCACAATGGTTTTGATTCAATGTTCAAATAAGGAACAAATGCAACAGAAATGTGCTTCATTCTAAATTGTTTACATCATTTGAATTTCAAGCCGACATGTTCATAGTAGATGCAGGAAAACAAGGAGGAAACACTTCTTTGTTCTCTTTGCCACTGTCTTTCTGGAGCCAAAGGCAGAGAAGAGTCAAGTGAGCATCCGGGGTTAATGGAGTCACAGGAGATACCACTGAATCTGTTATTTCATTTATTCAGTATTTATTTAGGCTATATAAGTTCATTCTGTGAAACGAGTTCCTCCTCATGATGCCTGAGGTAAATCTCAAATTCTACTTTTCCCTGATAAAGAAAAGAAAAAGTAAAGTAAAAAACCAAAGTCAAACAGATATGACAAAAGTCGAACCTCTAAATCAGTTTAAAAACGGGGCCTTGATTATTAAATCATGTTAATAATAGGGATTTGACACCACTGGCGTCATCCAGCAGTTTCTGATCTTAGTTCTGATCAGAAGTGCCAGACAAACATGAATGCAGCAGGTCAGGATCTACAGAGAACAGCTCCTCATCTACACTTTATGTGCCGTTTCCACCTTAAATTCACATTAATATGCATGAAGATATTAATGATTTTCAGGTTCATGCTTACATCAGAAGCAGAAAATTATCGACTACAAAACCATATCTAACTTATACTTGTTATAATTGTTTTTTAAAAAAGGCTTTTGTCTTTTAATTTATGACAATGTCTACGAGCCACTACGAGAAACATGCATCAGCAACTCTGTTTGATCAACAAGTAAAATACGGAGCCAAGTCACTGGAAGCACAGCAACAGTGTATGTTTTGGGGAGAGTTGCACTACCTAAGAGAATCTTAAAATATTTGTTGTAAAAATTTACTTTATAGTTATTATATTATTATTGTTCATTTTATTGTATTTTATTTTTTTCTTATTAGGGGCAACTGTTTGTTATGATTTGACACTATATACACTGCTCAAAGAAATAAAGGGAACACTCAAATAACACATCCTAGATCTGAATGAATGAAATATTATCATTGAATAATGTGTTCTGTA
>JAMQGT020011937.1:0-61069 GCA_024447675.2 Pterophyllum scalare | reverse complement strand
GTCACTGTTCTGTTTGCAAGATCTGCCGGACATGACAGGCTTAAAAAAAAAAAAAAAAGAAGAAAAAGGGGGGCAGGGGGTGCCATCAAGGTAGTAGGCACATATGACCCAACCACCTCAGGCACACAGGCCGGGCTGGGCTTCAGCAGCAACCCAGTCTGCCCCTGGGCAAATTGAGTGCATGAAGGATGTGCTGAAAGAGCAAAGAATATCACCGACATGTTTAGCGGAGGCTAAAGCCAGCAGCAGCACAGTCTTCAGAGAGAGATGCTATAGATTGGCCCGCATGTGGAGGTTTAAATGGAGGGCCACAGAGCCCATCCAAAACCACTGCTAAATCCCAAGGGGGTGCCAGCAGCCTGGAGACAGGGAGTAACATGCAGGTCCCCTACATAACACGGCAAACCAAAAGGTGTTGGCCAACCATTTTATCACCAAACTTCACGTGGAAGGCAGCAATGGCAGCCAAGTACACCTTAACTGTGGCAAAGGCTTTTTGCTTGTCAATCAAGTCCCGTAGGAATGACAGAATCAGGCCAACTGGACACCAAAAGGGAATGTGACCCTTATCGTGGCACCAGTCCTCAAACACCCTCCACAAAGTGCCAGGCGCTCCGGATGTGTGTGGAAAATCACCCCCTGTGCCTGGGACAGCATATGCCTGCGCAGCGGGAGGTGCCACGGCTGCCTGCACAGAAGCTGATATATCTCCACCAGCCAGTGCATTGCTGGCCAGAGCAGAGCTATCAGAATCAGTGTGTGCTGATGTTCCCTCACTCTGGACAGAGTGGGAAATATTAGAGCCAGAGGAGAAAGAGCATACACGAGTGGCCAAAGGTGTGTGAGTGTGTCCACACCGAGAGGCGCGCTTTGATCACACAAGGAGAAGAAACAAAACTGTGCATTTTCTTCTGAAGCAAAAAGATCCACCGAAGCTTGGCCGTAGCGCAGCCACAGCTGTTCTACAACAGCCAAATGCAGGGCCCAGTTGCCATATAAAGGAACGCTTCTGGATAGCAGATCCGCTCCCAGATGTAGAGAGCCCGGGACGTGCGTTGCCCTCAGAGACAGGAAATGTTTGCTGCTCCACAAGATCAGTCTGCGTCAGTGCTGGACTGGTAATCTGGCATACCGGGCATTTGCCCAGTGGGCCGACAGTCCTCATGGGCTGATGCTGTTGGATTTTTTTTCTTCCCCTTTTTTCTAAGAGACCGGCCCACAATTTAGAGGGGGCGGCCCATTGGCCCATGTTCAATGTAGACAGTGGACTAAACCAATTAGGACAGAGCACGAAAGTGGCCCCACCCTTTCTTTGTGTGGTCCCCTGTAACTAACAACTAGTTTCAGTGTTGAGCGCGTTGAGTGTGTTAAACGAGAGGCAACGTGGAGAAACTGAAGCAACAGAAAGGGGGTGCGGAGAAGTTACGTGTGAAGAAATTGAAGAGTGTCACTGTAGATGCTACAAATTGTATAAAGATCACAGACATGTTTGCTGCTGTAGCCTCCACGTCCTCTGTAACAGCAATGTTCCAGCAACAGCAGGCTATAGGTGAAGACAGCAGCAGCAGACAGGAAGAGGAGCAGCCAGAGATGCAAGCTTTGGAAAGGGAAACCGAGGGACAAAGTGTAGTACGTAAGCATGTAGTAATGTTAGGATAATACAGGGACTTTAAGGTGATGGAGGTAACATTGCTCATCATTCTCATTATATGAGAATGTAATGCTTGAAATAGAATATACCCAAGGAGGTAGAACTAGAGTATGTGTTGAGTAAATTTACTTATTTGCTTTCCACAATGGTTATTTGATAGACTTCTAACTTAATGATTAACTGTAAATTTCTAATAAGCCTAAAGGCAAAAAGTTATACATTTTTTTAATATGATGCTGTTAGTATTTATTTGGTAATAAGCATGTCTGAAGCCAACTCCAGCCCTTTTTTTTTCGGTTATCTTGCTTGTTGTCATGCATGACTATGAGCCTTTTCTGATTATTATCAAAAAATAAAAATGTAACCTTAAGAATACTGAATAGAGCTGAATAGATAGAACCTAATGAAATAAGATGCAACAGCTCCAAGCATTAGTGGGATAGTCCCATATTATAGCCAAGCCAGGCTGTTGAGGTAGCAGTTGAGGAGAGAGAAGAGAGGCTAGACTACTTTTGCCATCCTGAGCCTGCTAGAATGCAAGCATTTTTAAATCATCAGCCAAAGCAAGATGCTGCAAACCCTGTAGTGAAGAAGGTGTTCACTAACAAAGATGGCTCAAGTGGCTGACGTACTGTAATCAACATCATGCTTTATTTTGTTTATGATGCTTGGTTTGAAGGAACTCTGAGCCACATCCTTCACTATATATGTGATGAATCATTTTATATCTTTGATATTGCCTTAAGATTTCGATATCTCGAAGATTTTGTGAAATCATATGTCATTGAATGATTGAATGAATGGTTTTAAAGTAGTTTGTTTTGGCATTTATTAACCCTTGTCTCTTCCAAGGTCCATTTCTGATTGGCGGGGGGGGGGGGTCATGAAGCAGGCATATGAGGATACTTCACCTGACTTCCATTCTTAATCAACTGATTGGACTGAACCATGGAATGTGGAAGGCAAGGAAGGGGGATATTTTGTCATGGGGATTTTGTTAAAATGTTTTCCATTATTATTTAGATTTGTTATAGTTTTGTTGGGATGCTCACGTTGTATACTGTTGGGTTTAATACAGGCAGCTTATGAGATGTCATGTACATAATTGTAAATATCTTTGGAAATGACTCCCCAGTAGTTAAAAGGAAGGCAAACTATAAATAGAGGTTTTTTTTCTGTGCTTTGATTGGTCTGGATTTACTGCTAGGTGTGTGTTGGAGATTACTGTGATTTACTGTTTTTGTGTAATTGTTAGTAAAAGAAAGACAGAGCTCTGGACATTTGAGTCACCTCTCATTTGATTTTATCTCCATGCACCTCAAGCCATGAAAAGGGTTGTTTTTCAGCAAAATCCCACACTTGGCCTTTAGCCAGCCAACTGATTCCAGCACATTCATAACTGGAATGTCAGACTGGAGACATGTCCACCAGAAAGCTGAAGAGCATGAAAAAAGCATAGTGCATAGAGCTTGTGCTGAAGCTTATTTTTTAAACTGCTCAAAAGCTGACATAGTCTACTTTGGGGAAGGCAGCTAACTGTTCACAGACAGCAGATCAAGAGGAAGTGCCAGGTCTTAGATCGTGTTGTGGAAGTTATCAGAGTAAAAGGGAAGAGGGGTCTGAGCTACAGACAGAAAGAGAATGAGGCTGCTTATACTTTGGAGGACAATAGCCTTGACCATGGTAATTTTTTGGAACTCATCACTTTACTGGGGAAATATGATGTGGCCTTGAAAGGGCATCTCAGTGAAGTGACTGAAAAAAGCAAAAAAACTACATGAATCAGCATCAGGCTCAAGAGGCAGAGGTTCCCTTGTCACTCTACTTTCTAAATCAACTGTCAACTCAGTGATTGACACGATACAAAACTTGATCAAGGAGAATATTGCCACCGAAGTCCTAAAAGCTGTAATGTTTTCTGTCCAACTGGACACCACACAAGACAATACAGCACAAGATCAGTTGTCAGTTGCCCTCAGGTATGTGACTGTTACCATAAATGAGAGGCTTGTTGCTGTGGTGAGATGCAGTGCATCTACTGGAGAGTCATTTGTTCAGTTGCTGAGTGATGTACTTGACAGTCTGAACTTGGACAAAAGCCTCTGCATTGGAAATAGAATAGAATATAATGCCTTTATTGGCATTATACAGGATGTACAATGAGATTGGAGAAATGCCACAGATAGGGCTTCCAACATTCAAGGAAGGTACAAAGGCTTCTCCTCACTGTTAGCATCACAGTCCCCTCACCATGTTCATGTGTGGTGCTATACACATGTCCTAAGTCTGGTTCTCTTTGATACCTCTGAAATTGTGATTGAGAGTGGATCACTTTTTCATCTTCTTAGTGAAACAGCAATGTTCATCAGGGAATCCCATCAGAGGATGAACATATGGGAAAAAGAAAGCAACAGACACAGGTGCATAGCACCCATTGGAGACACACACTGGTGGGCAAGGCATTACGCTTTACAGAAGACTTTTTGACTCATTTGGAAAACCCCAGGACTGTTTCTGTGTTGATGTTTTGTGTACCCTGTCAGCCATTCAAGAGCAGAAGACAGTAAAAGGCAATGTTCGGACCAAAGCAAGGGGATACAAAGAGGGCCTTCTTAGACATGAGATGATCCTTACAGCTCAATTATTGATGAGAATATTTGAGCAGACAACACCATTGTCAAAGTACCTGCAAACAGGAGGAATGGGTATCCTCTCTGCCCACAGGATGGTGATCTCTACACATGAGGCCCTAAAACAGATGGCAAGAGATTTCAAGGCAGTCAAGGATGCTGCAGAGAATTTTGTCAAGTGAGCAAATGAAAAGCTGGAGGAGCAGGTTGAGGAGACTGACATGGAGGTGGAGGCTTCACTACCTCAGAGGAGACCGAAAAAGAAAAAATCCATGCCAGGAGAGATGTCCCAGGATGAGACATCCAGTGATGCATTGGAAACTTATGAGGTAAAAGTCCACAAACCAATAATAGACACAGTTACTGAGGCCATTCAGAGAAGATTCCTGGCACATGGCAGTCTATATGCAGACTTATCATTTCTGGACCCCAAAAACTTTCCACAAATCAAAACAAGTGCTCTTCCTGGTTCTGCACTCCAAGATCTCAGCAGGTGCCTGATTCGACAGTTCAGCAACAGTTGATAACCTGTAGTCAGAACTAAAAAGCTTGGCGAGCCAGTGGGAAAGGCTCAAACAATTACCACTGGAAGAATACGCATCCAAGACTGTGTGGAGTTTGCATGTTCTTCTTTGCATAAGTCTCCTCCGGGTACTCCGGTTTCCTCCCACGGTCCAAAGACATGCACTTACTAGGGTTAGATTAATTGGGCACTCTAAATTGCTCATAGGTGTGAATGTGAGTGTGAGTGTTTGTCTGTCTCTCTGTGTTAGCCCTGCGACATGTTGGCGACCTGTACAGGGTGTACCCTGTGATAGCCCCCCCGCGAACAGGATAAGCGGAAGAGAATGAATGGAATGATTGAACACCAGTTATGTTATTCAGTGAAATGTAGTATTCAAAATTACATAAAATTGATGGTGGGACTCACAAAACAGCTCCCTTTCATGGATCCTTCATTTTTCCTCCTAGGACGTCCTTGTCTCTCAGGTTTTATTGACTGTTCATTTTCACAAAGTGGGCTATATAAGTGTGAAAATGTATTTAGTTGTTTAGTTTGAAATAGCTATTTTTAATTTCTGTTACTTACTATTTTTAAGGTGCCATGATTAAAGAGATATTTGGTATTCATTGTGTTGGATACTGACACGGTAATAATATTATTTGTGATTGTGATATAATAATGCTAAGATCGAATCCAATGACTTTAACCAGTAATTTATAAATTAATTTACACAAAAAATAAAGGGAACACTTAAACAACACAATATAACTCCAATTAAATCAAACTTCTGTGAAATCAAACTGTCCACTTAGGAAGCAACACTAATTTCACGTGCTGTTGTGCAAATGGAATAGACAACAGGTGGAAATTATTGGCAATTAGCAAGACACACTCAATAAAGGAGTGGTTCTGCAGGTGGGGACCACAGACCACTTCTCAGTACCTATGCTTTCTGACTGATGTTTTGGTCACTTTTGAATGTTGGTGGTGCTTTCACACTCGTGGTAGCATGAGACGGACTCTACAACCCACACAAGTGGCTCAGGTAGTGCAGCTCATCCAGGATGGCACATCAATGTGAGCTGTGGCAAGAAGGTTTGCTGTGTCTGTCAGCATAGTGTCCCGAGGCTGGAGGTGCTAACAGGAGACAGGCCAGTACACCAGGAGACGTGGAGAAGGCCGTAGGAGGGCAACAACCCAGCAGCAGGACCGCTACCTCCACCTTTGTGCAAGGAGGAGCAGGAGGAGCACTGCCAGAGCCCTGCAAAATGACCTCCAGCAGGCCACAAATATGCATGTGTCTGCACAAATGGTTAGAAACCGACTCCATGAGGATGGTATGAGGGTCCGACGTCCACAGATGGGGGTTGTGCTCACAGCCCAACACCGTGCAGGAAGCACAGATGGGGTGGCATTTCTTTGGAGGGCAGCACGGCCCTCCATGTGCTCGCCAGAGGTAGCATGACTGCCATTAGTTACCGAGATGAGATCCTCAGATCCCTTGTGAGACCATATGCTGGTGCAGTTGGCCCTAGATTCCTCCTAATGCAGGACAATGCTAGACCTCATGTGGCTGGAGTGTGTCAGCAGTTCCTGCAAGACGAAAGCATTGAAGCTATGGACTGGCCCACCAATTCCCCAGACCTGAATCCGATTGAGCACATCTGGGACATCATGTCTTGTTCCATCCACCAACACCACAGACTGTCCAGGAGTTGGCGGATGCTTTAGTCCAGGTCTGGGAGGAGATCCCTCAGGAGACCATCCGCCACCTCATCAGGAGCATGCCCAGGCGTTGTTGGGAGGTCATACAGGCACGTGGAGGCCACACACAATACTGAGCCTCATTTTGACTTGTTTTAAGGACATTACATCAAAGTTGGATCAGCCTGTAGTGCGTTTTTCCACTTTAATTTTGTGTGTGACTCCAAATCCAGGCCTCCATTGGTTAATAAAATTGATTTCCATTGATGATTTTTGTGTGATTTTGTTGTCAGCACATTCAACTTTGTACAGAACAAAGTATTCAGTGAGAATATTTCATTCATTCAGATCTAGGATGTGTTATTTGAGTGTTCCCTTTATTTTTTTTTTTGAGCAGTTTATGTAGCCAGAGGAATGCCCTGCTGTCTGAGCGGCAGATTCGCTCCGTGCGTGGGAATGTATTATACCCAGGAAACGAGGGGGAGTAACGGTAAATTGAAGCCTCTAGCCCCGTGATATTGTTTTCAGTACCCAGGCTGAAGTTGTGAGTGCCGCCCATCTTTCTCTCTAATCTGGGATAGAGAAGTGGCACCAGTGCCACCATGCTGTTTATTCTTTTGTTTTTTGACTGCGCCATCGAATGGATGCTGCAGTGGAACATGCTTTAAGTAACCGGAGTGTGTTTTTTTGCAACTTAGAAGAGGGACAGGGTCTGCTGTTCCTGAAACAAAGTCTCCTTTTCTTGTGGCTTGGGCGTGTGACCCGTATAGGTATAACGCGCAGCAACGGGGAGTCGATGGGGCAGAGGTACCCCTGCGACACACTCTGGAACATAGCAGGTGTGGCTGATGAACGGGGAACATCCAGATTCTTCACCTGTGGGAAGTGAGCTCTCTTCTTCTTCCTGGCATGCTGACTGAGGGGCTGCGCAGGTTGTCCTGGCGGAGCCCCTGTCTGAGTCGGGCCTTTCCGTGGCCAGCCTGCCCCTGTCTTCTGCCTCAGTGGGGGTATGGGGGGTGGCTGGGGTTTCGTACGTTCTGGGATTCTGAACTCAGGGGGTGGCCGAGACAGCCTATTCAATGGTCTGTTGCAGGGCCAGAGGAGGCATCGACTTGGTTTTCCGAGAGTGGCAGAGCTTAAGGGTTTCATCCTCCCTCTTCCTTGCCTCACATCTCTGCAGCATGGAAGTCAGAGCAGTCCCGAAAATGCCGTCAGGCACAATCGGCATGCCCAAGATGTCCTCCTTTTCCTTCTCTGATAGGTCTGTCAGGTTGAGCCATCTGGCACGTTCCTGTAGCACCATCATTCCCAAAGATTTCCCGGTGACTTTGGACTGCACGCGGAGGCAAATGTCCGTAATCACAGTGATTTCTTCCCACACATTCGGGTTGGGCCTAGTCGCCATATCTTCGGACAGCTCCGCTTGGTAAGCAGCGAGCACAGAGGAAACATTCAGCGTCCTAACAGCCAAAGCCGCCGCTTTAAGGCCCTTTCAGTCATGGCCGACTGAAACCGGTCGGCCTTTGACGGGATTGTGGAGTTCCTGGAGGATGCCGCACTGCTATTGTTTGTAAACAAAAAATAATCTGAAATGTAAACATGAATTGATTATCACTGAGTTCTGTCAGTGAACGGTGCATTTGTAGGACAGAGAGGAGCGGGATTGCGCAACAATGATGTATGTGAGTGTGTAGTCTGTAAATTAAAATAGCCCGCTCTGTAAGCGGTGCTCTAAAGAGAAAGTGTCCGCACCTTTGGATGAAATAAATTAATTCTGCGCATCTCTGGTAAATCGCTACAGTAATTTAAAGGGCAGAAACTACCTTTGCAGACAAGTAAGAGAGCCCAGACTATCATTAGGATTACAGAGGATTCTTCTGTGAGAGGAATTCTCCCTCTCTCCCACCCCCACCGTGGACCGCTGCATCCGGCTCATCAGCTGGGAGCGGCAATTTTAAGAGGCAGCATCTCTACTGTTTAATAGGCATAAGGTTTAAGTATGCCCTTAAGACAGTGGTTCGGTGTGCCCTCTTCGGAGAAAACAACAGAAAATATGTATAACAACAGTAAAAACAGTTCAGTTTGTATTTCCTTTAACTGACCACGTTTTTCGCGTTTTAATGCTAGTTGATTTTGCACTGTGATTTGTACTGTGATGCAAATCACAGTGAAACTTTTTCACCTCTCAGTGATCAGGTGTGAAATAAAACACTTCCTGCAGCCAAGAAGCTCCCCACCACCCCCATCTCTGTCTGTAGAAATTTCTGAGCGAACACGACTGTAAAACCCGATCAGAAATGGATGCATTCACGAAAACTCCGACACTTTGACACTCAGACAATTCTTGTTAACTTGGGGCAATAATGAGAGCATGGACTCTACTCGGGAGAAACTCGCGGTTTCAACACTAAAAAATAAACCACCAAAAACTGAATGTCAAACTTGAAAACACTTTATGAATTTACGGAATTCATAAAGTGTTCTAAGCTGGCTTTTATTGGTGGTCTTTGAACGTCCCGTTTTCCGGAAAGCACCATGAGCTTTGCTCTCAGTCACATCACCCGTTTCCCTGCCCCCATGTCCATAAAGTTAGCACTGGTCTAATTCACTTTAATTTGGTGGCTCAGTACTCCAAAATCTCTAATTTCTTTATATTTTACAGGAAATAGGTGCAGCCATTTATTGAAACATACATGAATGCAGTTTATAAGGTTCAAAATGGAGCCTGAAAGCCAGTATTTGGTATGACCTCCTTTATTCTTCAGCACAGTCTGATCTCTCTGAGGCAGCCTTCTGTAATTTCTGAAGTAGTCTTCAGGAACAGTTCTCCAGGCTTCTTGAAGGTCATCCAAAGCTCTTCTTTGGAGTTTCTGCCTTTTGTTCCATTCACTGTCAGGACGTCCCACACTGCATCATAATGTTGAAGTCTGGGCTCTGGGAGGCCAATCCATGAATGATAGTGTTCCATTGTGTGTTTTCTATCCAGGTATGCTTTTACTGCAGTGCCAGTGTGAGACTTTTCTGTGCTGATAAATGATTTTTGACAAGATCTCAGCACCAGTGGATGAAATGCAGCCCCAAACCATGACAGAACCTGCACAGTTTTTTACAGACACCGTAGACGCTCACTGTTGCACCTCCTCCTGATCTCCTTCATACATATCGATTATAATTTGAACAAAAATTTCCAATTTGTGCTCATCACTCTATAAAACCCATTGTTAAGTGCCATTTTTGAGTAATTCATAGTTTATTTTTAGACCTTTTAAAAAATTCCAAAAAGCAGGATTCGTGAGTATCAATCAGTTTATCTTCAGTACACATTTCTGAGAATGCACATCTGTCTGATGGTGGAAGGACAGTTTGGCACAATACTGTCATGCAAATCAGGTTTGACACCAGTGAGCAGAAGTGGGAGGAGGCGGTGGGTGTTCATATTAATGCCGATGACACGTTATAAGCTACCTTTAGTAGGCAGCTTTTAAAATAATTTTAAAATTGATAAAAGTGGAACTTCATGCAGAACTTCTAACAGGAGAATGAAAAGGGAGAAAGCTTAGATTGCTCAGTGCAGCGCTACTGAAAAAACCCAAAAAAAACCTCAATTTATTTATTTACTTATAATAGATTCACAAAAATAAATTGATCAAAAGAATGTTTGGTGATTTGCAGTGGAAAATGTGTGAAAGGTCATACTGACTAAAAATTTATCAATCTATTTTAGATTTTCAAAACTTTTTCCACCATTGGTTGCAGCTTTGTTTTAGACTGTGAAAATACTTCAGCATGAAATGTTAACAAAACATTCGTGAATCACAGAAGTCAAAGTTTTTGTGAAGAAAGTGCCACCTCTTGGTGACACTCTGCAATTGAGGAAAAGGGGTGTGGTCATGCTGGGAAGTAGATACACCCAAAAGTAGGAGGGGGTTGAAGAAAATTATGGAAAAAATGTCTTTTTTTATCTTAGTTACTGCTGTGTGTGGCTTTTTAAAGCTTTTGTTTGTGCGTGTTTATCGAAGACAGGAATGAGATAAAAACACATGGGAATAAGGAGTCCAATTTTTATATTTAATTAAGCCATTTCAAACAGTTGACAGATATCTGGACCAGACTACATGCAATACCCGCGTGGTGAGATGACATGGAGCACTGGTCCCTTTCATTTAGCTTACAGTTCCAATATAGTCAGCTTATCAGTGTTGGTTACAAAACAGTAATCGTGCAAAACAACAGCTGGGTGTCTAATGACCTCAGAGTCTCCATTTTATCATTTGTTTAGTCTTTTCTCTGAATCTGTAGAGACAGAAATGAGGTGAAAGAGAACACACTGTCCTTCTCATATGTGTTAATCACTTGTGTTTATGTTATATTCTAAAACATATTGTCTCAGGGGATTAAATGTAGATTTAGTAAAGACAATCATATAGTATGAATACCCTTAAGGGACTTCCAACTGACTGTCAGCCGGCTGGGAGCGGCAACTTTGAGTGGCTTCTAGTGGTAGTGTGTTAGCTGGTTTGCTAACTACAGCAAAAAAAGAACAGTGTTAACTGGCATGCCAAACCATACAAATAACCGCTTTACCGAAGGGTAAGTGGTGTGATACCCTGGTCTATGGTAAAGACTTGGGATCAGACGAGCAAAGGAGGCAGCTAGTGCTCGGCGATGGAGAAGTTAGCCAACACTCCTGTCTATGGACAGTTCAATTAACTAGTCTATTTGCTCATGAGATATGCTCTGAAGCGAGAAGAGGTTTTTGAGTAACGACTACGTTGTACCGCAAGCTACTTAAGGGTGGGTGGCTCTGCCCGACATGGTAATTGTGATCACCAGCCAGTCAGGATTGGCGGAATGAGATAAATGCTTCTGAGGAATATGCAGGGAGGTGCATTCCCATAGTGAGACATCAGAACAAATGCTACGAATGAGAATAATGCATTCCAGTTAATGACGATTCAGTCTAAGCCCCTACACCAGGGGTCATCAACTGCATTTGTCAAAGGGCCAGACTTTTTCTCTGCAGACACTGTGATAAAATTAATATTGTATCTTAAGTAATAAATTATCATTTGATAAATTTTCCTTTCAAATTTATAATATTTAAATCTTATTGTACTTTCTTCTCTGTTCACAGTTGTTATGGAGACACCACGAGTGTGCGCAGTTGTTTTCATTATAGATAAAATGAGCACGGGAAACAATAAAATGTTAATTGAGAGCAATGAGTTTATGCACAATCTACTTTTCAGAAGGCATTTTTGTTTTTTGATTTTTAAAAATGAATATAGGTACATATGAAGAGTTCAGAAGCAAAACCCTCTAAATCTGCCTGGACACTTTTCTTTTAAAAGAGCTTTTTTTTTTAAATCTGGATCTTATGGTAAAATTCAGCAATTTCATTTCACAGCCAATGGTGAGGTGCCTTTATTCAAAAATGTAAATATAGTAATATAGCCATCTGGTCCCCCCCCGTGAGCAGACCGTGTGAGATACCCTCACGTTAAAAGAGACGGGAGCCCCATGCAGGCCGGGGAATACGCTCGGCAGCCAGTAACGATCCTTCTGCAGGTTCACTGACGGAAATCTCGTTAAAACTTCCTTTAGTTCACCAAGTTTGATTGTTGAGCATTTTTTCTACACAAAACAATGCTAGACTCAACTTCACCTGAATTTACAATCTGATGACCTCCAAAACAAGCTGGCTCCTCAGTGCAGAGCAGTACTGAACTACTTGAAGTCACATGGTCCGATCTTACATTCTGATGGGTTCTAGGGACATGGAGGATTTTGCGGGCAATGGGAAGTGGCGTTTTGAGACTTTTGATAATTCAGACCAGACAGGTATTTAAAGGATTATGACCTGACATGATTTGATTGGCGTATAGTAGATGTGGAAAGGATACCCTAAATATCAATATATCATTTTTGATGGAGGTGGCGTTTAGTGGCTTTTGCATCTGAACCCTACATATTTTTTCTTTCTCACTAGGCTAGTCTTAATTTTGGGGGCCAGATGGAAAGCTCCGGCAGGCCAGATGTGGCCCGGATGTGTGCCCTACACAAAGACATTATTGTCTGTTACATTTGGTTTCTGAGCATTCATTAAACTTTCACTCACTGCTCCTGCCAAATGCAGCATTAAAAGGTGGAGGGTGAAGCGCCAAACTGCTCCTTATAAAGGAGAGTTGTTCCAGAAAAATAAACATAGGGGTACAGAAGGCAATAACAAAAGAGCTTACGCACACCAATTGGAGTTGCCCAAACATGTCAGTAAATGAAATAAACAAATACATTTTGTGGAATTCTACATAAATAAATATGAAAACAGCTGGAGACAGGACATAATTGCAAAAAATATTAACAAAGAATTGGTATTGTTACACAAAGAGAAATCATATTTATATATAATTCTTTCAGGTATATTAAGAGGAACACACACCTTCCAGACAGAGTATTGCAGCTCGTTAAATCTGTTTGTATTGTGGTTTAGTTGTCATCCTCTTTTCTTTTCCACAGCACTCAGGTTCAGACTCAGTTAAAAAGAAAAAAATCACCCCCCCCAAAAAAAAAACCCCCAAAACAAAACAAACACCCCCCCCCAGCAGTCTGCTCCTTAAATCTGCAGTTTGAATCCAGGCGCTTGCTCGCCCCGTGCTCCTCTCACTCATGAATAATAAAAATCTGGGCTGAATTATTAATGCAGATTTTTGCACACAATCTGCAGGGGTCATTATCCAGATCTGTGATGGATCTCGTCTAACTCTGACAGATTAGACGGATCCACATCCCGCCTCTGCTGGAGCGAGCGGACCTACCGTCGTGATTACAAAGAGATAATCTGGTGTCGTCCTGATTAGCGCCCGGCAGAAAGGTTAGGATAAGATTTTCCATATGAATGAGGCTGATGTTTGTTTTTCTCGGACGCTGAGCAGTGGAAATGTCAGCTCCCCCGACGGACAGATCATCTCTGAGCAGGGGTTGGTGGGGGTACCGATATGAGGCCCCGCCCCCTCTCCATCTGTGAAAAGTCAGGGTTCAGACGTTGCAGCCGAATGAGCGCTGAGATACCCACTTATCTTTTGAAAGCCCACAAACAAGGTAATCCTCTTATTTGACACCTGGACCAGATGCTCATTACTCGCAGCACTTTCTGCAACCGGCCGCTCGGAAATTTCACGTCAAGACGAGTTTACTTCCGTTTCATTTACACAAAATATGAAGCGGGGCGAAGAAAAAGGCTCCGGGCAGAACATCTAACACCTCCTCCACCCGGATAAATCTCACATTTAATCTGCACCACATGCTCATAATATCTGTGTATCATACTTTAAATTTTGCCGTCATTCTTATGAATATAAATTGTCTTTTAAAAGTGTTGTGCTAAATTATAACACAAAAGTGCAAAAAAATTGTCGGTTAATCGAGGTAATCCTCTTATTCCTATTCTCTTAATTCTATTCTGATTCGCAGAATCTCCCCGTACATTAAGAATCAGATCTTTATTTAATCTCTAAGAGTGAAGTACACAAACTAATGCTCTTACATTAGTCATAAATCAGAATGTTTTCGGTTTCTGAGCTGTTGATAATTCTCACTATTTTCTGATGTTCTGCATTTATATAAATAATAATGATAAAAAAAATTACTGAGATAAGTTGATGAAATGATCAGCCCAAGAACAAGCTTGAAGCATCCCTCTACATCACGCCTGAACAGAGTCCCTGGATCCTGGAGGAGATCTGGACCCACTTTCCCTTATTTGACTCTATACATATGGAGATATCAAATAGTAAATAACAGGCTCAGAACCCAGATTACGCTCATTTGGTTTATCTTGCTTTCATGAAGCAGTTCTATGACATATTTACTGTAAAAATAATTTGAAAAAGGTGTGATTATTCTATGTTTCTGGGCTAAACTAAACCCTCCAGTGTTCAAAGAGCCCAAAGATACTGTTGGAATCATACAAACACACAAAAGAAGTTAGTCACAAAGTTACTTTGCATTTTGCACTGATTTGGGTTGGATATAACAACTGGATTTTGTGTTTTTAATAGAGATGCAACTTTTTCCAGTTCTACTCATCTTTGTTTAAAACAAAGATAAGAAGACTGACTCTTTTTTTTTTTTTTAGAGAAGAGGCTTTCTCCTAGTAACCCTTCCAAACAGCCATACTTATTCAGTCTTTTTTTTAACTGTACTGTTAGAAATTTAACCTTTAACACCAGAGCTGGCTCTACCATTTTGGTGCCCTAAGTGAGTTGAAGGGCAGTTGCTGTGCTGCTGCTTGTTGTCTGATTTGTAGTTGTATTCAAACATACAGTACATGTTCACTATTAAACCACTGCATTGAGTCTTTTGCATCATTGTATTTCATACATAAAAGGCAAGTAAATTTAATTTTATTTGACTATGAGTGACATTTACTGTAATTAGTAACAAAGTTAAACTGTAACATTCAGTAATAACAACAATAGCAATATAAGAAAATAATAATGACAACATAGATAGCAGTGATAGAAAACCCAAATAATTGGCTAAACTTACATTGTTTAGCGAGTGGTGAAGATGTGAGTGAAGGTCCTTCTGAATCAGCTTCTACGGGCCTCTGCAAATAGTTTTTCATTTCATCTGTCCAGAATGGGACAAATATAGGAGAGTTACCTATTACTGTCTGTAGAGTATAGGCAAAACATGTAGCTGCAGCAGACTACTACAGAAATATAATCTAGTTGTGATTCTGTGATTGTGGGGTGACTGTGGCTCAGGAGGTAGAGCTGGTCACCTGCTAATTGGAAGGTTACTAGCATGATAGGATCGATACTTCAGTCTGTTTCTTTCCTGTAAGTTCAGTGCGTTGCTCCTGTTCATCAGAAAGCAGACATGTCTGTGCAATAGTGATAGGCGGATCAATCCAAATATCGATAATATCGATGCCAACCTTAGTATTGATACTGATCGATATTAGTGTAATGAGATCGATACTTTAGCTTCAGTTTCTCTCCTGTATACAGTGCTGCGGTTTCATCAAAGATGCGAGCTGTCTGTTTAAGTGCCACACCTGTCACAGCACTGAGCAGGCACACTTTGCTCCTCCCCTCCCCGCAGTGTTTTGATATTATACCATCACCTGACATGTAACATATTTTACTAGCGTTCTCAAACTCCCGATCGCGGGCCACTTCCGGCCCTGCCCCACACTTCCTGCCTACGATTCAGTGTCAAAAATATAAGACAATTTGGCCTTTCAAGTTACTTTTTTGACATTTTGCTTTCCCCTCCAATTAAGAGGCGTTAGCGTGATTTGCACTTAACTCCTCATCAGCCTGAGGCCTGAGGCCTGCAGCTCATACCAAGCCATTCAAACAATAAACTAATAAAAAATATGATAACAATTTAACCGGTTAACTTAAGTTGATAAACATTGTTTATCCTGATCGCCAGTGTTAAGGTAACAGTGTTAGGGTAAGTGAATCCAGAAAATCGAAAGATACCCTGGGTATGCTGAACTTGGTTTGCAGAGCAGGTCCCTGGTTTCCAAAGAAAATCCGGTTTCTAAATACATGAAAAGCTGAAAGGTGTGTTTCATTGTGTTAATTATTGTGGTAAATAAAAATCAGAATGATTTAGTTATCATTAAAATGTGTTCAGATTTGGCAAAGTGATGATGATTCATCTCATACATCATGACACACTGCTCTCCCCGTACATAAGCAGCCTTTAAAAGTAATGGTATTGGTATTGGCACTACTGGCCCTGTATTCACTTGGCATTGATCTGATACCAAAATTTGCAGTGCTGTACATCACCACTGTAGGGTGTACCTATCACTCTATGATGGCTGGGTTAGGCTCCAACCCCCCACAACCCTGAAAAACATAAAGAGAAGAAAATGGATGGATGGAAACTACAGGCTTATTATTGATGTTTGTCAATAAGACAGAGGACAAAAAATGGGTGCTAGGCAGGGTTACAAATAATTACTAGTTTTTTTTGTTTGTTTATTTGTTTTTGATGATGCAGCGGCAACCCCTATAGCAGATGGCGCCCTAGGCAATCGCCTACATTGTCTATGCCCAGAGCTGGCCTTGTTTTACACACTGAGGCCTGTAAAGTCTGACATGGAGCTCTTGTTTTTTTATTTTTGCTGTTTCTCTGAGCATTGCACGGTCTGAGCTTGGTGTGAATTTGCTGGACAGTATCCATCTTTGTGGCATTGTCATAACACGCCTGAGTGCCCCAGACCTGCAAACTGCAGACACCTCTGCTTTTATAGAGGTGCTTATGCTCACTGGCTGCTACTTACGCTCTTAATTCCTGTGGATATCACACACTGCTTCTACATTTTGGCTTAATTTTTGTTAAATTAATAAATAAACAATAAAACAGTGAAATATGTCATTTTTTGTGTACATCTGAGGTTGTATTTAATCATTTAAAACATGCTAAGGCCCAAATGATTTTTATACTTCCATACATAAAATGTTAGAAATGAAAGAGGGTGTACTTTTTTTTGGCATTAAGTGTAACCTAACCATCACAAATCTGACATCAAACCTACCAACATCAAAACTGTGTGCAAGAAGATTGTGTGCAAAAATCTGCATTAAATTTTCCATATTTGATACAAGATTTCCAAAAATCATCTTGAGTGTTTCAAAGAATAAAAATATACTTCACTATTTCTGATAATGTAAAGGGGCATCCGTGTGTCCACAAACCGATGCTATTAAGTTTACCAGCAAATCCTGACATCAGAGCTGCAGAAATGCCAGGTGTTTCCAGCATTTGCTTAATAATTTTGACAAATCGTTTCACTGTTGGATTCTGCAGTAATAAATGTTTCATTCATGGTTGTTTTAGTAGATAAACACCCGCCGTTTAAAGATGCTTTGGTTTGTAGAGAAGAACAGGAGATGATCGCCTTTCCACCTGGTGTCTGTGCTCAGGATAATCTCCCCGCTGAGCCCCTTCACCTCCATGCGTCTTTAACTGGAGTGGGGGCTGGGTGGAGGGCTTTGACAAATCAACCAACACCCCACAAGCCTGATTGTTGTGTGTGCGCTCTCATTTTATCTGATCACAGTCGCTGTTAAACTCCCACGGCAAATCACAGACAGGAGGCAACTCCCCAGAGGGAGCCAAGAACAGGAAAACCATCAATTAACATGTCAGAGGAGAAACGGGAAGTGTTCTTCTCCAAAACACTCCAGGATCCCCTGTGGAAATAAGGCGGCAAAAACTCTCAAATCCTCACTTGGTTCTCTCAGAATAGGTGACATCCGTAACTGTGAGAGACTGCACAGGAAGCCTTTAAAACACAACACATAAAAGAAAAGGTAAAGACATCTCAGACAGGTGAGCACAGAGAAGGTGAGGAGGTTTCAAGTCTTCACAGTCCTGATCTTGATCTTACTATTTGTCCAGCATCAAAGTTTAATTCATTAAGTAGCAAGAAATGGCCAGAGGAGTCAGAGTCTGTACACCATTTAACAGCAAACCTGGCTGAATCAAACCAAATGACACAAAGCAACAGTAAAATCTGAAAAGCTTAGATTTTTGATTCAATTTTTTGCTTATTTTCTTTAATATATTTGCTGTTCCAGTGGTGGATGTTTATTAAACATGACCAAAGTTTCTAATAATGAGCTCAGTGCATGTACAGTAATCCCTCTGAGCTAAAAGCTCTGGCTCCTCTAAACACTCAGTTTATCGCTGAACCACTGTAAATGTGATAATCGTACAGATTCGGCACATTTACTTTCTAATGTGGTCATTTCAGGCACAGAAGCTGACCAGCTGTTCAAACCTTTGCAGCCAATCAGAAAAAAGCGGCTTGTTTCGAGCAGACGATGAGCTCAGAGGCAGCACAGAGACCAAGAATGTGGCCATGTTCACATGTAAACAGAAATTTTCTGACATATCCGTGTACATGTGTACAAAAAATCTTTCCATTCACATGAAAACACAATAAACAATTTCAAGCATTGTCAAGAGCAACAGGTGGCAATACCCCTAACAGTAAAAAAATCTTGACCAATCAAAAGTCCATAAACAGTAACATGGCACACAGTTTGATGCAAAAAAAAGAAGATAAAGGCACACACCTTTGACATAGCAAAACAAAGTCTTTGTTGTCCACATGTAAATGCTCAAACTGAGGTTTAAAAAGTTTTACAAAAGCACTGTTTCAGTGATCCAGCATGTGTGGACAAAAGGCCAAATCATGCTAAAACTACTGCAGTAGAAAACACTGTGTGAAACTAAGTGTTTAAAGCAGTCTCCAGTCTGAGCTACAGGAATTACTGTACATTATTTTAAATTTCAAACATGTCTAATATGAACATCCACAATAGTAACAGAATGACAGGTGAGGTTAAAGTTCACATAAGGGGTCAATAATAACTCAATAGAAGTCCTGTTCTCTCCCTTGAAATCTCTTCCAGAGTGTTACAAAATGTAATCCTTCAACTGAATTCATACTTCCATGGAGTGGATGAAGTCGCAAGGATCTAAATCTCAGGAATAGGGCCGGTGGTGAGGGAATATTGTGTTTGCTCGACCAAAAGCTTTCACGAGATGACCCGAAACACAGCTCAGATCATTTTCTGTGAATAATCCCTCTCAGAAAACTCAGGATGTTACAGAAGTCCACGGTGAAAGCCTCACCTGATGGATGAATCTCTCTCTTTATTTCACATGGTGCTTTTGAGCTTGAAGCACTTCAAATGAAAGAACTGCTGAAAACTGTCATTGATGATCCTCCAAATGAAATTCGGGTCATTTTGAAACAGATCTTTGCTCACTGAGGTGAAACTGCAGATCATACACTGGAAGAGCAGGACTTTAAGGGGGAGATTTAAAAATGGAAAGCTGTCTGGACATGCCCAACAAAATGAACAGGAGGTCGGCCAAATTTTAAATCAGGTTAGGTTTTTAAAATTTTTTTATGTACTCAGAACCTTTTAATAACACCTTGTATATAACAGAAACTTAAGGAAATGCAGAATAGGTTGAAACATGGGCTGGTTTCATAGAGACAGTAAACAGAAGTAATTTGATGTGGATAAATGTATACTGGTTGTTTTCTATTGTTTGTTTATACAGAGCATTCTAACTTTTTGTTTTACCCCTCTGAAACCCTACAAATTCATTTATGGCATAACCTGACATCCGATCAGCGCACCCAAAACTACTGTGATTGGCCTGTTCTATACTGCTGATTTTTCCCATGCATTTCAGACTACTCTTTCTCTGCAGTTTCTATTATGGCTGGCACTGTGTGTTAAACACCAGAACACAAACCTAAGGTAATTAACACACGAAAAAAACCATGTAAAATGCATGGTGGTAACGGTGTTGGTGACTTACATAGGTTGACTTACATGGTAGAAGTCTAAAGCAGCCCCCAGCAGCAGCACAGTATGATTAAATAATAGGAGCCCCCAGTGGTGGGAAAGGGGCAAAACAGGGATGTATCACACCCTCTTCAAGGTGAATGCTGGGTGTCACTTACACTTTCTTGTTGGTAATCTCTTCAGTATCTGTAAGATTTGTCTGACAGTCAGCAGGAGATACAAAGGGAATTTCCCTCAGGACAGTAATAACAATAAGAGTACAAAACATGTACCATGTCCAGCAGGGGGCGACTTCTCTGGTTGGATAAAAATCTGTGATAGTACAGAAGCCTAGGGTAAAACAACCTTAGAATCCTTTATTCTGTGACACTGTGGACATCTTTCTGATAATTTCATGGCTTCGGTCACTCATTTCAGGTGATACTGAATAAAACATAAAGTTAAGTTTGTACATTACATTTTGGTCATTATTAGAGTCAGAAAGGAGGATAAATCAGGATATGGTCTTTCAAGTAAGTTTAAGAGTTCATTACAGGATCTTACTGAACAATGGCTAATGTCATGGTGGCTACGTCCATATTTTATACTGTCCTGGCTATTGCAAGGTGGCCAGCCCCACAAAAAAGCAGTCAGTAACATGCCTTGCAGTAGTAGTCGTTATTACTTGGTTTTCCTTCCAACCACAAAAAGATTAAAGATTCTAAAAGCTTTATTGTCATTCTTCTCATGAGAAACATAACAGGAAAGAAATTTAGTTTCTGAGGTCCCTCCAGTGTAAGATGCCTTTTTTTAAATATTAAAATATATTTACAAATAAATAGAATAATTTGATAAATAGAACATATAGATACTAACTACAGAGAAAAGTAATCTGGTACCTGAGCAGTTCGTACTGATATTGCACATCAT
This sequence comes from Pterophyllum scalare, assembly GCA_024447675.2. Lineage (NCBI taxonomy): Eukaryota > Metazoa > Chordata > Actinopteri > Cichliformes > Cichlidae > Pterophyllum > Pterophyllum scalare. The sequence goes on along the minus strand of JAMQGT020011937.1, from coordinate 40,312 downwards.
ATTGTCATGTATTGCACAGTCAGTGGCCAGTGACAGTCAAAGTCAGTTATCAGTGGCCTTAAAGAAGCTGAGTTCTGTTATGAGTGAGAGTTTGTTAGTCTGACAGCTTCAGGAGAGACACTGTTTCACAGCCTGGTTGACCTCACTCTGACGCTGCATAATCTTTGAGGGGAGTGGGGAGAAGAGTCCATTGGCAGGGTGGGAGGGGTCCCAGATTATGCTGGAGGCCCTGCACCTGCATCTACTGATGTAGATGTCCTCTACAGTTGTGAAGGTGCTGCCGGCGATCTTCTGGGCAGACTTGACCACCCTCTGCAGAGCCTTCCTCTCAGAAGCAGAGCAGTTCCCATACCACACGGTGATGCACGTTGTTATTATGCTTTCAACCACACACCTGTAGAAGGTGAGGATTTTGGTCCCCAGGCCAGCCTTCTTTAACTTCCTCAGGAAGCAGAGTGTTTGGTGGGCTTTTTTGATAAGAAAGCCAGAGTTTGTGTTCCAGGTGAGGGTGTTAGTGATGTGATTCCCCCAGATATTTAAGGCTGGAGACAACCTCGATGCACACTGGGGCAGGATGGAAGATGATGTTCCTCCAGAAATACACAATCATCTCCTTGGTCTTGGCCACACTGATGCAAAGGTTGTTGTGCTTGCACCAGGTCTCCAAGTGTTCCACCTCCAGTATGTACTCTGTCTCATTGTCATTTGAGATGAGTCCGACCACTGTTGTGTCATCCGCAAACTTAATGATGTGGGTGCTCAGGGATGTGGATGAGCAGTCATAAGTAAGCAGTGTGTGCAGCAGACGGCTAAGGACGCATCCTTGAGGGGACCCAGTGTTGAGGGTGATGGGGGAAGAGGTGATGACGTGGATTCGGACCATCTGCTCCCTGTTTGTTAAAAAGCTCAGGACCCAGTTGCAGAGTGAGGAGCGCAGACAAGCGTTCCCAGGTTGTAAACAAGTGTCTGTGGGATGATTTTGTTAAAGGCGGAGGTCTCCAGGTGGGTGAGAGCCAGATGGACTACCTCTGAGATAGCATTCGCAATGGACCTGTTTTTCTTATATGCATACTGGTGGGGCTCAGTGTTGGGAGAGATTACTGATTTGATCTGTTCCATGACCAGCCTCTCGAAACACTTCATGACTATGGGTGTGAGTGCTATTGGCCTATAGTCATTCATGCATGACACAGCTGAGGTCTTAGGGACAGGGATGATGGTTGCCATCTTGAAGCAGGAGTGGATTCTTTCCTGTGAGAATGAGGTGTTAAAGATATTGGTCAGTACTTTGGAGAGCTGGTGTGCACAGTCCTTAAGGACGCAGCCAGGGAAATTGGCTGATCCTATAGCCTTGCAGATATTGATCCTCTGGAATGACCTCATGATCTTTTCATTCATGAGTCTGGGATGCTACTCGTCTGGTGATGAGGTGAGGTGGATGGAGGGAGATTTGTTTGATGCTTCAAAGCGAACATTAAAGGTGTTAAGAGCATCAGGTAGGAATGGGTCCCTGGGACATACAGCATCTTTCCTGCTGTGGTCTGTGATGCTCCTAATACCCACCCACATCCTCCGAGGATTGTTGATGTTGAAGTGACCCTGGATCTTTAGGGCACATGCACTTTTGGCTCTCTTGATACCAGCATTTAGAGCTCTCCTTGCAGTTCTTAAAATGACTGTGCCACCTGACCTGGATGCAGAATCCCATGTTCTCATAAGGCGTCTGACCTCTGCGTTCATCCAGGGCCTCTGGTTGGGGTGAACGGTAAATGTTCTGGTGGAGGTGGCATCGTCAACACGCTTACTAATGTAGCTGGTGACAGCTGATGCGTACTCCTTCAGGTTCACCTCACTCCCTTTTGTTGCAGTTTCTTTAAAGATGGACGGCTCAGTGCATGCAAAACAGTCACGGAGCACAGATGTAGCATCAATGGGCCACACAGTGACTGTCCTTTGTGTTGGTTTGATTGTCCTCCGAGGGTGTTGTAGGTAGGGATGAGCAAAATGGAAATATGATCTGAAAGTCCAAGGTGAGGGCAAGGGATAGCTCTGTATGGTCCATGCCGGTTTGTGTAAACACTATCCAAAGTATTGTCCCCTGTGGTCGCAATGTTTACATGCTGATGGAACCCTGGCATTGTGTCCAACAGGTTGACATGATTAAAGTCACCCCCATTTATGTGCAGAGCCTCAGGGTGTTTGTTTTGGAGAAAGGAGATACAGTCACGTAGCTCCCCAAGCGTTTGGGGGGCTATAAGGAACACTGCTATGAATTCAAGGGCTAAGTAATGTGGCTGGCACTTGATGGTTAAAAGTTCAGCTTTCTCAGAACAGTGGCTGCAGGCCATGGAGCAGTTAGTACACCATCTTTGGTTGATGTAAACACACAGCCCTCCACCACGAGTCTTCCCTGACAGCTCATTCCGATCAGCTCGGAACAGTAGCATTCCATTAATCTGGAAAGCATGACTGCACAGCAGTTCCTCATTTCCGGGTACTCAAATATCCGCAGCCGTAGAAGATCCATTTTATTGTCCAGGGCATGGACGTTGACAAGGAAGAGGACAGGATGATCAGTCTGCCATCAGCCTTTAGCTTAGTTAGCAGGCCTCCGCACTTTCCTCGTTTCTGTTTACAAATGCACCACTTCCGCTTGCTCCCTGGTCGTCGTAAGATGGAGCGCCATGCTGCTGTCCTCAATAGACCTAGCTGACCGAGCTCCGTTTTCGAGTTCTGAGGTAAATCTACCTCTGTCTGACTGTTAATCTCCTGGAGTACAGATGCGTTGTAGAGCAAGAGCGATGCGAGCTTGAGGTATCTACAAAAGTAAAACAGCTATTTTTAAAGTCAAAGCAACCACTTGCACTGTTGAGAGCTGGAGAAGCCACTGCCTGTTTGGGTGCCGCCATCTTGTCAGAAAAAAGAGTCACATTATTTGTCTCTTTGTAAAGGTCTGGTCCAGATCACAGTTTGTAACATCCCTGTGTAGTTCCAGGAAACAAAAACAGACCTACCAACAGCGGAGACACTTAATCAGATTACCTGTAGAAGGAAAAAAAAGGCTACAGGTCCACAGTAAATGGAGGTCTGGACATATTTGTGTGTCATGACTGTTTTCAAGGATCCACGGTGGATTAAAACACCTGCTCCAAAGGTTAAATAAAAACGTGGGCCCAAGCCGCCATGCAAGATGTTTCCTCTTGACACCAACGTGGCATCGTGTGATCCTGTCAGAAGATCACTCAGAAAAGCAAACCTGAAGCCTGCTCGGCTTTATCAGAGGAAATCATCAGCCTTTAATAGTTTTTTAATGAGTTTGTGGAATGCACTCTGGCGACAGTCTAATAAAGGACAAGCTCTGCACAGAGACTCGGGCTGAATAATGTATAAGGGCAAAGGTAGCATTAATGAAAAGATGATGAGAGGCATTCCTGAGAGACAGAGAGAGGAAAGGTGTGAGGAAAAGTTAAAAGAGAGGCCCAATTAATCTTCATGTGCTTACAGAGGAAATTAAACAAAGGCAGGAAAAAGGACGAGGCAAAGAATGGCAGTTTGGCGGGGAAGGGGGGGGGGGGCAGTGAAACCCGTCAAAGTGAACAAAGAGACTGCGATCGGTTTTAATGATTTCATTTTCACTTTCAGCAAAGGAGGCAAAGACCCAAAAAAGGAAAGTTATGTCAACTTTAGGAACTGTGGAATTGCACCTGTTTGTGTGTTTGACTAAGGATGTAGGAACAGAGGAGGTAATAAAGGTGATAATGTGGGGAAGGTGATTAGGAGGCAGGCCAAATTATGAAAAGGAAAGGCAAGAGATGAGGATACAAAGATTGAAAGCAAAGAAAATAAAAGAAAGAAATGGTAAGAGGAAGATTGGGAAAAGCAAGGGAAATGATTAAAAACCTAGAATAAGAGGAAAGGGTAAAAAATGTATGAGAAAAAGATGCAGAAAGGTTGAAGGAAGCAAGAATAAATAGTGAGATGTAGACAACAAAGAAAAAAGAACTTTAAATAAATTGATGTTAAATATGTGAAAACACAAATGATGTATACGCATCATTAAAATACGAGAACTGAACATCTAAAACAGGAATAAATCACAACTTAGAAGTGTGGCCCATTACGCTGCACATTATGAATAATACTGGTTGTTCTACAATTCATGACACGCATCTCAAAAGTTAAATCTAAAATGATAAAACAATACAATATAAACTGTTACAACCCCGTACCTTCAAGGTCTGGGGGTCACAGGGAATATAACATACAGTGGGTACGGAAAGTATTCAGACCCCTTAAATTTTTCACTCTTTGTTTCATTGCAGCTGTTAGGATTATTCTGTAAACTTTCTTCTGTTTACATTGAATTATCATATCTTCTGTTTTCATGAGTTTTATACTGTTGTTTTATTTTGAAGTGTACAGGAAATACATTCATGCATATCCTCCAGGCTTTTATTGTGAAGGTCTGTAATAAAAGGGGGTTGTCCCTGAGGGAGACCGCTTCCTCTCTGCCCAGTGAACGGCCGCGTCCCTTGGGCCGGGAAACTGAGCTCAGAGGATGGGATTTCCTCCTTGCGCAAGTAAAAACTGAAGGGCTGTTGGTTTCTCTGTTCTTTGTTAATTTAAAATGATTTTGAACCCATCACAGCCATTTGCTAAAATCAAAAAAGTTCATTTTATTTCTCATTAATGTACACTCAGCACCCCATCTTGACAGAAAAAAACAGAAATGTAGAAATTTTTGCAAATTTATTAAAAAAGAAAAACTGAAATATAACATGGTCATAAGTATTCAGACCCTGAGTGTACATTAATGAGAAATAAAATGAACTTTTTTGATTTTAGCAAATGGCTGCAGTGAAACAAAGAGTGAAAAATTTAAAGGGGTCTGAATACTTTCCGTACCCACTGTAAAAACACTTGCATGCACTTAAAAGGTTTATTTACAGTTATTTACAGTCAGGTATTTACAATTTGACCCATTACTATCAAAAACCAAAAGGGAGGAAAAAGACTAAATGACGCATGTCAAACACCAGGGTCTCCAAGGCCAAAATAACAAAGAAAAATTCCCCCACTTCCTAGAAATTAAAGTAGCACTAAGCTTTTCGGTGAAAACAAAAAGACAATACCTAAACTCCCTGGCTGGCCACAAAACAGGAGAAAAAAAAGGCACAAACAAAAACAGCAGAGAACCCCCTGCCAAGCTTCCACTAACATCAGAGCTCTAACAATGAGAAACCACAGCAGAACCAAAATAAACAAGGTAAACCAAGGTTTTGCAGTACGAACAGCTCTAGTCCAGCAACCACACACATCTAAGCCCAGTGGCCTCATGGCAGAGAGCACTGACTGCTGGAGCCTTATATGCCGTCTCCCAAACAACTGCAGTTTTGTCCAACTGTCGCAATTAGGTGAGAAACACCTGGAGGAGAGAGAGAAGGAGAGCAACCAAAGAGGCCAAAGGTCAGTGGCCGTAACAAAAAACAGCCATCCATGAATTTTCTTTTGCTTATCTAGGCCCGGGGTCACGGGGCCACAGCCTGAGCAGAGAAGCCCAGACCTCCCTCTCCCCCAGAAAAAGAAGCACACACACACACACACACACACACACACACACACACACACACACACACACAAAGATCAGAAATGAAAGCAAAGATTAACCAAAAGGATGCTGCAAGATGCAAAAAGCTACAAACCAACTGAAAAGGCAAAAAAAATTAAAGAAAAGATACATAGGGTCACCCAGTAAGATATTCTTTCAGGTGCTACCTTATGGGCCAACAATACTCACCATGCAGCTAGCGTGGCATGCCAAAAATGGCATTACATCCTCTGGTGCAAGCTGCACTTTGAGAAGTGTACATGTTGGGTTTTACTGCCAGTTTAATGTATCAGTACAGAAGCTCAAGAACCTATGGGAGTAAAGAACGGATTTGTGTGCCACGGTAGTCGGGCATTGTAGCCATTGTGAACCACAGACAGACAACAGGCATCAGGGTCCCTTTCCCCCCGCAATGAATGAGCACCAAGTGAGAGACCCTCGGCGACCCTCAGCTGCAACTATGACTGAGTGTTTTATGACTTTCATCTGATCTAGATTGATCTTGTTGACCACAGCCTCTCTTTCTGCAGATCTTTGGCAGATCCTGAATAAAACTGAAATTAAAATTGGGCTGTTAGGGAAGGGTCAAAACACATGAAAGGGGTGTGTTTGATTTGTAAGACAAAGCAAGTGCTTTCCAGTAGAAATCAATCAAAAAAAGTCAATTTTATCCCGAATACCTTGTTTCCAGAATTCTCAAACGCACCAAGAATTGTTGCATTTTACCACTGACATGTTTGCGCAAGAACTGTGCATTACTGTAATTGTGCGACGGTTTGTTTGATCGGAAAAATTCTAATGGTTTCTGAAAGCTGAGGAACTGCACTTCACAGCCTTCTTGCAGTTTGTAAAAAGTGATGACGTCGGTATGGATGCGTGCGTTTTGGAAACTGAAATATGGCAGAGTGTAATACTGTAGTTTGTCAAGCTACACAAAGTGATTATCCACAAAAGAGCGCGAAAACTACATTCACAAATGAACTTTGACCACCGGCAACTGACTTCCAGATCCTTGTGGTATTACCACAGGGTGGGTGGAAGACATTAGCAAGTTGCCCAATATCCAGTGGCCAAATATGTACACGTATTTGGTGGAGAAACTTAGTGTAACCAGAGAGAGGTTACGTGCATACAAGTCACTGGATGCTTACAATTATTTTGTCTGTGGTCATGTACAGAATGTCAAATATCATGACATAGACTCGGAGTTTTGTGTCTTGAAGGCAGAAGTTCTTCCAAAAACACAAAACTGCACAGCGAATTGTATCTGCATGGCAGGGTGATTAATTTGTCAAATTGCTTTTCTAGGTTGCTCAGAGTTAAATAATATAGTTATTGTGAAAAGATAACACATTTTCATGAACTACACACAGTGTCTTGTAGGTTCAGAATTCCACCTGCAGACAAAAAATTATACTGTACTGTATATTGGAATTTATAGCGTGATTAAATGTTAATTTCAAGCCCTAGTCATTAAATTATGACATATAAATATGTTTTTTTCTGTCATTTTGACATTACAGACTTGGGTCATGCTGAAGCCATGCAGCAGCAATTTTATTCAAAGTTGAGCTCTTTTTTAAGATGGGAAAGACAGAGAAAGCAGCGGTTACATCTAAAGCATGTGTGTGGAAAGACCTGAGCAGAAAAGATGTTAAGCAAGCTCCACTGAGGGAACTCAGCTTCCACAAACCAAAGAGGCTAGGCAGGCAGCTCAGAGCCGCTTCAAAAACTGCTAGGAAGAACAGTGTCACAGTCAGAGGCATGTAACACTCAATAAATGCTACATAAGTTTCCTTTTGTTCTTGTGCATTAAATTCATTAAAAAAAAAACAACTTCTGTTCCATTGTGTAACACCACAATCTACCCTGAGAAAGGAGTTTCTTTATAATTCAAAGAAGAAAATCATAAAGACCTGAGTCAATGCACTACATGTTTTGTTAGATTGACCTTTGTCTTGAGATTATTTAGACTCAGGCACAGACATAGTGTGAATGAAATGTAGTTTCTCAGGTCCCGATGTAGGTCAAACATAGGATTAGTAGTAATATACTATAGTATAGTAATAAATAAAATACATTTTAAATAAGTACAGAAAAATAAATAACAAATAAATAGACAGCTAAACTAGGATAAGTAAAAATAGAATAAACTAAAACTAAAAATATCAGCATTCTACTATAGCAGAAACAACTTGAAATGGTCTTAAGGTGCTGTGGTGAATAACAAATAGCAGCGGAACAGCAACATAACAGAGTGAATAGTAGCATGGATTTTTTTTTTAAGTGACAGGTTCTTAAACTGACAAGTGTGTGCAAGTGTGCACTGTAGACATATGGTGTTGTGCGTTGTTTGATATGTGTAGTGTGTGGGGTGCCTAGTCAGTATATGGGGGTGGAATGGTTCAGCAGTCTGACTGCATCCGGGTAGAAGCTATCTTTCAGCCTAGATGTTTTCGCCCCGATGCAGCACAGCCTCCTTCTGGACAGGAGAGGGGTGAAGGTAGCTCTTTCCCTTATCACACAGCCCTGCGGGGAGTCAATGTTCAGGATGGTGGAGGATGTGTTGTTGCTGATTTTGGCCCTCTGTGGCCTGTGGTTCAGGAAGTCTAGGATCCAGCTGCATAAGGATGAGGAGGTTCCAAGTGCTGCCAGCTTGGACACCAGTTTCTGCAGGATGATAGTGTTAGATGCAGAACTGAAGTCCAGGAATAGCAGCCTCACATAGGAGTTCTTGTTCTCTAGGTGAGTGAGAGCCTGGTAGGTCACAGCTGCAATGGCGTCAGCTGTGGACCGGTTTTTCCTGTATGCAAACTGGTGGGAGTCCTCTGGCACATCGGTGGTCTGCCTCAAATACCTCATCACCAGCCTCTCAAAGCATTTCATGGTGACAGAGGTGAGTGCAATGGGGCGGTAATCATTCAGGCATGACGTTGAAGAAATTTTGGGCACGGGGATGACGGTCGATGTATTAAGGCATGATGAGACTCGGGCTTGGGACATCAAGGTGTTAAATATGTCTGTCAGGTACTCAAACAGTTGGTGTGAACAGTCTCTTAGAGCTCTGCCTGGGACCCCCATCAGGGCTGTAAGCCTTCTGGGGGTTGACCCTCTGAAGTGTTCTCCTCACCTTTGCAGTTGTTACTCTGATGGCTAGTGGTTCATTCCAGAAATTAGATTGTGTACCGTTTCTGTTTTAATGCACTGCTTCATTGTTTTTGTTAAAAAAAAAAAGGTCAAGATTCATAAAACATTAAAAAAAATGATTCAGAATAATAATTTTGTCTTCTTGTCACCCTGTCATCAGAATTGACTGATGACATCCGGGAACTAAAGGCTGTGGACCCAGATGCTGTGGTGCTGACAAGTCTGGAGAACAGTGACACAGAAACAGCATCATCAGACAGTGAAACAGAGGAACAACCAGGCATACCAGAACCACTGACTGCTTTATTTAACAATACACTCAGGGAACTCTCACCACAGAAATTACTAGTGAAAAGTGAGGAAACACTTTAGAGACTAAAAACTAAAATGCAATATCATCAATATTAAAAAACTAGAATGGGTAACACGACACCATTCAAGGTCAAACGACTGGCACATCAATAGGGGTGGTCAGATTACAAGTACTAAAATTCACCATGTGACCACAATATACAAAATCAGCAAGAATTACCTTATGGATATCATGCAGTACAACAAACAGGTGTTAAATGTCCTCTGGGGTGAAAATATGGAGGAAACAGCAAGACAACATTATACAGAGTTTATGGCCTCTTCTGCATTTTGTGCACTCTTAACCTGATTTGTGCATAACTGTCGTTTTGTCCGTGTGTATCAGGTGATTCGTGTACTTCTATTTAACGGTTTGTATGCATACTTTTATTTTGTATTTGTAATTTCTTAATATTTGTATTTTATTTGAACACACATATACAAGTATCTGAAGTTACGCACAAAATGTTATTTACAAATTAAAAATCCAGCATTACAGACACAGATATTTTGAGTCAATTTTCTCTCCAGACACGCACACGTGTGTCTGTGTGTGTAATAGACCCTTTTACGTCATCAAAAATATGTGCGCCAAGGTTATTACTGTTTATGAAAATTAAAAAAATAATGAAAACTACAATTGAAAAAACATTTTTGTTAACTGAAATTAAAACAGTAATTAAAATGAAAAAAGTGCTAACTAACTGAAACTGTATTGTGGGTTTACAAAACTAACAAAAATGAACTGTAATTATTGATAAAATGCACTTCTTTTTCCTGTCTAAAAGTTTTTTTTAAAAGCCTTGTGGATTGATATGAAATCACTGTTTTAGCTGGGAGTACCATAGGGCACCTGTCTGTGTGTGCGTGTCTGCTCACCGCGCCAGTCTGCAAAATAACGGTAGCAGTAAATGTTGGGAGAAAGTGGCAGAGTCCCATATGGGATCTCTTTGAGCACGATAGCGAGACAGAAGCGTGCCCTTTTGTGGATGATGACAAAATGTGCAAAACACTTCTCAAGCAGAAAAACCCCACCTGAGAAGCATAGACAAGGTCGCTAGATTCTGGTGTTTTTTTCAGCTGAACTTATTTCACTCTATACTTGTCCCGCAGTGGCAAAGACGATTTTCTGTGGAAAATGGGATACCTCAACACCCCTTAATTATAACACATACACCTACATCTACTTTTTAATATTCTAATATTTTTTTATATATATATATGCATTTGTGAGCTGTACAAATGTAATTACTTGGTTAAAAGAAATGACCACCAGGTGGTGAAATGCTTCTCTGGCTGGGAAAACAGGTAGTCAAACTGAGAGGCACAAATAGAAGAGTAGGAGACGGTTGGGGGGGGGGGGCATCATGGTGGTCTACCCTCAGAAGTAAGTGAAAATTAAAACCTGCACGCTTTGCTATCCGATTATAATGAGTATTTTTAGATTATTTCAGATTGCGTTTTATGTGTCAAGTAGTTTGCTACAATTCTCCTAAAATTTCTCTGTTAGCTAGAACTCATCTTTTTGTGAGCTAATTGACTCCGAATAAAACTTAGATGACCCAGCTTTCCACCAGCATTTAAACGCATCATGTACGCAGGAATCTGGGAGCTCTCCGGATACGTGAAATGTGTCTCAAAAAACTTTGTGCTTAACTGTCGTTTTGTCTGTGTGTATCAGGTGATTTGTGTACTTGTATTTAATGGTTTTTAAGCGTAGGAACCGTTTTGAATAATAATTAAATAATTATCAGATTTATGTGTGTACTTTTATTTTGTATTCCTAATTTTTAAATATTTGTATTTGTATTTGAACACACATTTACAAGTACCTGAAGTTACGCACAAAATGTTATTTACAAATTACAAAAAAAACAAACAAATCCAGCATTACAGACACACAGATATTTTAAGTCAATTTTCTCTCCATACACGCAGACGATAGTGGAGGCGTGGAAAAATGCAAAAAAACAACAATGTGCTTGGTGTTATAAGGTTCTAGATTTGCCAGCCAGCCCTACCTTGTCTCTCAGAATAAAGTTCAAACCTTCTCACCTATAATGCAGCCAATATTACAGTCTTCGGACCTCCATCCATTTGTACCACCCACTGCAGAATTGGTATTCCAGTGGATTTGTCTGCTAGAAGCTCTCCTTAATAAACAGTGCCCTCACTTTCAGTGATCTTACTTCAGTTTTAACTCAATACCTGTATCTTTTGAGCCCTATTTCATGATATTTTAGCTTCATAAATATTTTTCTCCCTGTACTGTATAAAAGCTCTTGAAGATCATTGGTCAAGCTAATTAACAGAAACTGATGCTAGATATCTAAAGACATGAAAAATAAAACAAGCAAAGACATTCACTGAAAATGTTTGACAGGTTAAACACAGACTCATGTTTTTAGTGCAGTTTTCTTCCTTTTCCTTTTTTTATTGGTGGGACTGGTGATTAAACTCTAATAAAAGTGTTGAATAGGAGGGCGGCAGGAGGTCGGGAAGCCAGGATTAACGTTGGGGTTATCACGTCCGGGTGGAAAGATCACCTCTTATTTCCATAAACTGCCACTTACTGCGGGACTGCTGTGTTTGGCCCTCTAATTCCTGCTCATTTATTCCTCCACATTCAGCTGCCAGAGGTTGAAGGTCACAGGCCGATAAGTCGCTGTGACCTCACAAATGGCGTTTGTTCTTAGTTTGCCATCCAGCGAACTAAAATTTCTAAGAAGGAGATGGAAGACACACGATGTGCTTTAACTCGGTCTGACAATGAAGCACTTCATTAAAGTTAACGTTCATCTCCACATCATTAAGCCCATGAGTCTGTACTGCTGCTGTAAGTATTCCTGCTTTCCTCACCGGACTTGAAGCTTCTTTTTTCTGCTCATCTGTAGTCAGGTGTTAGAGTACGAGAGGTCACCTGTCTGCTTGATGTGCCTGGAAACAGCCTCAGAATTAGAAACCAGAACCACCTGAACTCCTTCCTGTGGAACAGCAGCTTCCCTCTGAACTCCCAGCAAGTCTACAGCTGTGATCCCTTTATCGGATTTTCACCATTAACTTTTTATATCTTCGGTTATTTTTGTTCACTCTTTAATTTTTTTCTACACAATTACACATTTAGGTGGACTGGTAGATAGGTATACTGGATGCATGTGATTGTTTTAAAAATTTTCTCTACCCGCAAACAGCCCAAACATCTGTTTTTATAGTGATGCTCACACTTGCTGGAGATCAGTTAAGTGTATTTTGTTATTAGCGCCTGGCTGCTACTTACCGTCTTAATTCCTATGGAAGCAGTGAGGGTGTCCTTAGTTTTTTACAGGACTGCACAGTCTTGTGAAAAACTTTTTGACATGATTGCACAAATTCATATCTTCATAGCGTCATAAGTTTTCATCATGTCACCCATTTATATATTATTTATAGGTTAATCAAGCTCCTAATATTTACCCAGCTGTTTTAATTATTAGGCTATTTTTAACTATTTAAACCATTACAACAATTAGAGCCAGTAACCATAAACCACTGCTTTTAGCCATTATTTGTTTTAGCTAAGCATTCAGTTTCAGACAGCTTTTTAAGCCATTATTTTTTTAGCACTAACTGTAAATTATAATTTGCTGATTTAAGCTAAAATCCTTTTTTTCCAATCCTTTTTATTGGGGTTTTTACATATTTTAGCTAACTGATCATTACGTTCAGTTAAACATTTGATCATTTTAAATATACTAAGCTAACGATGCTATTTTAACCCTTTATACACCAACAAAGTTATATTAGAATATTCCAGATTCCTGAGAATTACAAAAGAAAGGGGAACTCTGATGAAGACTCTAAACGCCAAATTGTTATTTATATAATTTGTTTTAAAGATCACAAATAGCTCTTTTAGTGTATGTATAACGCATTACGAACAGAGCATTTAGGTGTTCATGGCCCATAGATGAACACTATTAAAATCAAATAACAACCCACCCCGACTCTATTTCTGCAGAAATTAAAAGTTTGAAAAATGCTGTTCAGCAGTAATAAGTATTAATTGTGCATATAAACATCAAAAATCAAAAGTTACAATTAAAACAAACAAACAACAACAACAAAAAAACCTAGTTTTAGTCTACTCAGTGTAGCATTAGCTCGGACCTCATTGTGAAAGTTTTTCTATATGCTATAGGGATAGGCACGATAGGAAACACCATAAGAAGAGTCAATAGTTATAAGTACTTTTGATTATTAGAACATATATACATGAGAGAGAGAAAGAGCAAGAAATAGAGATCTGGATCATATTCATATATAGTTTATATGATAACAAAATCAGTCAGTCAAAACTACAAGAGAATAACATCTTTCCTATGTTAAAGCCTATAAATATTGTTGGAATTTGTCACAAGAAATTGAGAAAGCACCACAGAAGAAAAGGAGAATATTATTTAAGTTTATAATCATGATTATTTAAGCCTACTACATGCAGTGCAAAATTACAAGATAATATCAGACTATATACAATGTCATTTGGGCTGAATACATATCATTTGTACAATACTAAAATCAGTAGAACTCTAATATGCTAATATGCCTTCCTCCCCAATTATCATACACATGATAATTAACCCCTAAGTAACCCCTCATTAGGCCCATTACAGTCCTGTAGGCTAGCCCCTTTATCTTAGTGTAATTTTGTCATTACTGAACGCTGGCAACATCCTGTCAGGAGGTCACAAACGCACCAAATTATTATTTCCAACTTTACGTGCTTTTTGGGCACATACTGCTTCCAACAAAGTCCATCCATCCATTATTACCGTGTTGCAGGGTCAGCGAAGGCTCTCAATTGGATACAGGACATTTTGTCTGCTATAGATGGGACTTGAAGACACATATCTGAACTCCAAAAGTCAGAAAGAGATGGCAAGTGGTGATTACCCATCAGGATACTGACGCCAGTAAATGCTTTTATCTCCTCTTCAGTGACATCATAGCAGGAGTGTCAGCAGCTCACCTGTTGCCCCATTATCAGAAATACACAGCAGCATTTTACAGTTTCTGTATGTTATAAATTTGAGTTTGATATTCAGAGAGCTTTTACACACACACACACACACATATATATATATATATATATATATATATATATATATATATATATATATATATATATATATATATATATATATATACAAGCATGAAGTAACCAAGCATGAAGTAACATTTGGTTACTTCATGCTTGTTTTCTGCATGGAAATGAAAGTACTAAATTGCGATGTTTATGTGCATCTTTTATTCTTTAAAATAATGTCATCGTTAGTCCTCGGGCACTTTCACATTGTCAAGTCTGGCCCTCCTTGAAAAAAGTTTGGATGCCGCTGCTCTAGAGTAAACAGGCGGAGGCATTTCACACTCAGTGTGATGTGACTCATTACAAATGAATGTCGGTCGGAGTATTTGAGGTGACTTAGAGGGGAAAACATAAAATACTGAAAACTATTTGACACATAATTTTTTTCTTCACAATTTATTAAGTGTTGATATTATTCAAATACATTAAAGTATAGGGTGTTTAAAACTGATCATGCATACACAGTCATGCAGATGCAGTCTTACTGGCCAGCCATGGCCACTCTGGGATATGGAGGTTTAAGCTAGCCATAAACCGTTACATATAACTTTTAGTTCTATATATTTTACCTAACTCATTATTACCTTCAACTAGCAAATCAAACAATATTTTTAAGAGGTTATTATACTAAATTAACTATTTCTTTTAACTTACTTTCAGCCTACCCTAAAACCACTGCAGGCCTGACATTTTCAGATGTGTCAGTCCTCCTGTTGTATACCTGGAGACAGCCTTTGGTGGCTTTTTGGTTAGCATCTGTGGCTGTGACGATGGACACAGGAATGTGATCAGCTATCCTGCTCTGGGGAACACAGCCCATGCTCACTTACTGTTATACTCTTGCCAGGGTATATGCTGAACCTGATGGTGTAGCTAATGTTTGACTCACACAATATAAAAATCTTCATCTCCCAGTTAGTTGGCTTTTCCTTCATATATTGGGTCATGCCAGCTTTTCCATTTGTTGACACCATTTTTTTATCCACTGCCAGCTCTTTCCTGGGGTGGTAGTAGTCTCGGCATGCACCGAGAATATCGTCATAGAGAGGCCTGACTCAAAACAGTTTGGCATGGCCTGGTGTTCCCCTCTTTCTGTCATTTTGTATATCCTCCTCAGGATCATGGAGGTGGAGGCTCCAAAATATGGATCGGAAGATGTCTCTTGTTATCGCTTTGGCTGGAAGAGGCACATACACATGATTCTCTCTCCAGTAGTCTTGGAGACTTGGCAACAACACCAAGTTACAACATGCAGATCAGGAGACCAAAAAAACAGATAACAGAGCTTCCGTCTCAGAGCTGAGTGTGGCTCTGCTACCTGTGCCATTGGAGATCTGGACCTGGTTGGCATGCCATGCCGTCCCTTCCTCTGTGCAGACCTTGTAGCACTCTGTGTGCATGTTGGAGGCTCCTCTTCCTCTTCTGCCCTTCCTCTCTTTTTCCCCTCTTCCAAAACAAAAGGTGGATCCTCCAGTTTATCGTCGAAGTCCTGACTCTCTGACTCAGACTGTCATGATGGCCAGGAGGATTGGATCCAAACGCAGAGGCGACAGTTACTCGAAAACAAGGTTTTATTGAAGAAACAGGTTTAATGAACACAGATGGGGTGCAAAACGTCTGGCAAGCACGGAGGATTTTGGGGGAGAGAAGAAAGTGTCAGGCAGGATTAAACTAACAGTAAGGTGGTGGTCGCGGAAACATGAATCGACATACGCAGAGAGGTTCTGGGGTTCAAACTGGTCGGGGTCGTGGCTGCCGGGGAGTGTTAGGGCTGGTGTGGGGCTCGCAGGCGGAAGCAGGAGAGCAGGTGGCTGAGAAGGCAGGCTGCGAGGTGAGGTTGGGCTGGTTTGTAAATCCGAGAATGAGATGCAGCACAAATGGAGGAGACTGGTGAAGCAGGAGATGACAGAATTATAAACTGGCAATTGAGATCAACAAACAAAAGGCTACGCAGCTTGGTTACCAACAGAGAGTTTGAACAATGTGGCGGTGAGTCTGCGTCTCAGCCACTCCTAAATGCTCCTGGCCTTGATGATAACCAAAAACAGGTGTGCACCCTGGCACAGTCACAAAGATGGGAACGCAGCTGCCTGCCCCACCGGATCACCTGGAAGACAGACACTCCCACATACCACACAGCCTGCAACCAAAACCATGACAGAGACGCGTCTCTTCCATCTTCTTCCAGCTCAAAGAAGATTGTCACTGCCTTGCTCCACATTCAGTTGTTGCCTCATTGTTTTGACATACATAACAAAACAAAAATAACGACTACACAACACATTAAACATTCTACGCTACACACTAACTATACACCCCAAACAGGTTAAATGTCACAAATCTCCCAAATTTCAAAACTCACTATCAATATTGCTTCTTTCGTGCTGTCACTCCAACACCTTCAGGCTTCTGTATGATTTGGAACAATGGCTCAAATCACAAATATATGACTTAAAAATAGTGAAACAAAAAATTTAAGCTCTTTTCAAAACCAAATCAGTTTTACACCCACTCCAAGAGTCTCAATCTAAAGGCAAAATCTAGCATTTTTTGAGGATGATTTTTCCCATAAAGGCATCAGTATAACAGGATCCATTCTCTTCACAAGTTCTTGCTTTATACGGCGGCATGCCCCTTTGACTTATTTTATAAACTTTATAGGGTCACACTGAATTTCTGAGGTGCTTACCTCCCCAAACAGCTTTTACTACCTAAACCTAACCAGCAAGATTAAACAGCAGAGTGTAAAAAAGGCAAATCATGTGCATGACACAATGATCCAAATGGTCTGAACAAGTTTTCTTTGCTATGAAAATTTATTATCTCCACTTTGCCAGCATCCTCATTCATACCTGGTAGGTTTCTGAATTATCTTTGCATTGTCTGTATTACCTGTCTATCTATCTATATAACTATATAACCATGTGCATTGTGGTGAGATGCAGGTACAAAATAGCAAATGGCATCCTGTGGTGCCACGTGGTGAGCTGATTTACCTGAACCAAAGCATTGTCCCCTGCCTACATATTCATATGTAAATCAGTTTATAGTATTCTGTTTAGTGAGACGTTGAATAGGCGGTACCCATGTGAAGCATGGAGAACAAGCTGCAGCAGTGTGTGGAAGCTTTACTGGTAAAACTGTGCATTCATGTGATGACAAAAGAATAAATCATGCTAATTCCATCCATCCTGGAGCCTACTCCGGTTTACCCTGGACAGGCTGCCGGTCCATCACTGAATCACAGGTATTATCAATATTTTAGTTCATCAATAAAGTCGGTGTGTGAGGTCTAAACTCTTAGCAGTCTCTCTTTTCTCAGGGAGCAGGTTAGCAGCGCCATTAGCTTAAATACAGAGATAATTAGGGAGATTAGCTCCATGCTAATTTCTCCTGCCATCCCAAGCTGCAGGCAGAGTATTAAACCAGCTCAGGTTTTATAAAGACGTCGACCCCCCACCCCCATGTGGACTGTAAGCAGAGTTTGGATAAATCCAGCTGGCTTTGTGTTAATATTGTTCTCTCTGCATTATGCTCCATCATTTCTCCTTGCTGTGGAAGAAGTAATGGTCCCCTCACCCAGGGGCCCTCGCTGCCATCTTTTATTATTTATGAATCTGATTAATAATCTGCCGCCCTGCTGGAGGAGAAGCTAAGATCTATAAAAGCACCCAGAAGAAAAGCAGCACCAGGATGTAATTCCACTTCAGCGTGCTGGAGAGAAGAGAAAGGAGAGAGCTCATCATCTCGCACATGCTTAATAAGAATAAAAGCCGACACAATGCTGCTGGAAATCCCACACTCAGCCTGTTTAACTGAACATTTTATTGAGGTTCGAGGGGGAAGGGTGGTAGAGGGGGGTTAAAACACTACAGGGGGTCGAGGAGGGGGAGACTGACACAGCGTTACTGAGTGTGTGGTAGAAATAACAGGAAGTTCAGTCATGAATAGCAACAAGCTCTGAAGCTGCAGCAACAGTTAAGCTGGTCAAACCTGAAGACAGACATAACCCACATATACTCACTGACCACTTTATTAGGCACACCTGCTGAACTGTTCAATAATGCAGATATTTAATCAGCATCCTGCTGAAGTTCAAACTGAGCATCAGAGTGTAGAAGAAAGGTGATTTAAATGACTTTGAATGTGGCATGGTTGTTGGTGCCCGACAGGTTTGCACTAGTATTTCAGAAATTGCTGATCTGCTGGGATTTTCCCACAAAACCATCTCTAGGGTTTACAGAGGTCTGAAAAAGAGAAAATATCCAGTGAGCAGATCATTTTTCTTAAAATAAAATTGTATTGTTTTAACATATTGAACCTTGTCTACTGCCTCATTAGTGGGCGCACCTGTGAGTGCCTTCTGGTTAAATTTAAAATTTCCCTGGTGAAATTCCCAGGGTGGCGTTGTCTGGCAATCTATTGAGAATCATTTTGTTTCTCTTATTCACTCACCTCCATACACCACTACTAATTAAACCATCCAATCCTGGTCTCGCCACATCTGCATTAAGGCTCAAAATGCCAGGAGGTGTTCTTGCTCTGTCCCTTCTATTAAGGATGGTGGTGACTTGTGTGTATTTGGTGCAGCCAAGTGTCCCAGAATGCATTTTGAACAAAACTCAAAAGTGGCAATGATGGAAGAGAGCGGTCAAAACTGTGACCCAAAATAAACTCTTATGTAAGAATGTAGATGAATAAACCTCATATATCTGTTCAGTTCATCAAGATATTGCAAAAAGTGTTCCGACATTTTTGGAGATGTTTGTTTCCGCTTTTCTAACAGCCAGCTGTCCGCTCACCGGGCGAGGCTCACTATACCCGGAGAGAACGCCTGACTCCCGGCACATCCTTTTCAAACTCTTGCTGGTTTTTGCAGATGATTTCTAAAGGCTGATATTTGGTTTATTACAGTGTTTCATTTGTTCCTGAGCAAATTTGGTTTAAAAAACACTGGAGGTGAGCTGTGATGTCATCAAGTACGCTGGTGTTATACTTGAAAAATGATCGCGCTAATTTCTCCCATACTTGGAAATCAAGTACGAACTGATCAAGTACGAACTTGTGTACTTGACTATTGAGAAACGTCCCAGAGCACCTTTGGGATGTGGTGGAATGGGACATTCGCATCATGGATGTTCAGCTGACAAATCTGCAGCAGCTGTGTGATGCTGTTGCGCCAACATGGACCAAAATCTGAGGGCTTTTTCCACCACCCTGCTAAATCTGCACCACGAAGAATTAAGGAAGGTCTGAAGGCAAAAAGGGGACCACCCCAGTACTAGTAACGTGCACCTAATTAAGTGCCTGGTGACTATATATTTAACCAGAGTTCCCAACTTTCAACAACTGTAAAATCAGTGGAGTGAGGATTTGTACAGACAACTTTAACCTTTACATATGCTACAGGCTCCAGTGTATATATGAATAAAGAGCAAAAATATTTCATAACAGAACAATAATACTGATTAATGTTTTCTTGACAGAAAAAAGTCATCTCTTTTAGCCAAGTAGTCATATTGCTTCAACACCAACTCAATATTTATTTGTTTATTCGGTGAATAAGTGACCGTCCTATATTGAGCATATGGGTTGCAGTTACACTGAGGTTTTTGAAAACTTAAAGACACACTACAAATGAATACTACTAAAAAAAATGGTGACAAAATAAACCAAAGACAAAACAAGATAAAGAGCTGCAGCATGTTTAACACAGGTCATAGGTCAGCACTGAAAAGACAGGCTTGGCCAAATTATTCTTACAGGGCCTGTGTGATTTAAAGTTTGGCCACACAGATAG
The DNA here is from genome assembly GCA_024447675.2 of Pterophyllum scalare. Taxonomy (NCBI): domain Eukaryota; kingdom Metazoa; phylum Chordata; class Actinopteri; order Cichliformes; family Cichlidae; genus Pterophyllum; species Pterophyllum scalare. Next base: position 20,284 of record JAMQGT020011937.1, on the reverse strand, counting down.
AAAATACCAGCATACTCAAATAAGCATGTGAGTACGTGCAGACTTGCCTGACTCCAGGCACCCTCATCATGACAGGAAAATGAGGCCGGGTTTATCTGCTTCTGTCCAAATCCCGCTCGTCAGGGCTCTGAACGGTTATTAGAGAGAAGCTAAAGAAAAGAGAAACAGAAATAGTACTTTTCACAGTTTTTCAATTTCCTCTCTGTGATTCATCCGTTATGTCTTCATCACACTGTGAATAATGACTCAACTGGATTTATGATTCAGTGGCTTTCACCTTTTTTAATTTAATTTTTTAAATGTGTTTGCTGAACATTTTGCTGGATATTCTGGGCAGTAAAGCGTGGTCAGTTTCCCTAATGACCTTTTAACAGCCTGAATTTCACAAGCTGCAGGAAAACAGATCCTCAGTTTGAGTGTAATTATTAAAGTTAATGACGGTCAAAGCCATGGCGCGGACGACACCATTTAACACCACCACAGGTCAGCGTCTCAGTGAGGAGGGGAACCACGCTTTTCTGTGTCCTCCGATAAAATATATCGAGTATTAACTCAATACTGAAATGATTCTTCTGGTTCAGCTAGAAATTATTATTATTTTTTTTTTAAAGTAGCACAAAGATTTTGTTTATTGCATCAATATGTTTTATGCATCTCCCAGTTTCTACAAATCTCTGCAAAGAGGGTGAAGAGCACAAAGTATGGCCCACAGAGACAAAGCAGACTGAAATAAACCAGAATTATCTGGAAAATTCACGGCATGGTCACAGTCTGTGCTTACAAATGAAAAAAAAAATCTAAGCATGTGCAAAGCTAGCTTGCTAAAATACTTAGGCAGCTAACATGCTCAATGACCCCAACAGTACTGATTTAAAGACACAAAGCAAAGATTATAACTAAAATTTACTTTCTTACAGCCAACATGGGGGCGGTTAGCCAGCTAACTCTAATGTGGCTACACAGCTACCTTGATCACAACATTGTGCTGCTCTCTTAGCTGTTGGACAACATAGATGACATATAGAACATAGAATAAGGTGACATAAGAGAGCAGGATGATTTGGGGATGAATCTGCACTATTCTGGTCGATGCTAGCTTGTGGACTCTGTTTTCTGGGAACTTTTGTGAGATCTTTGTCCCAGATTCTGCTGACAGCAGCAGAATCTGGCATTTTTTATTTTGGTCTGAATATTTCTGAGATGCTTCTCACTGCATGTCTTCATGTTCTGCTTTAAGGCTTGAATCTCCATCCTCAACAGCTTGGGGTTCAGCTTCATCTGCTAAGCTGCTGTCAATAAAGAAAATGATGTTCTGTGATGAATCTGATGATGAGGTGCTGCATTCAACCATCCCAGGAGCCTCTACTTCAATATTATATATTGACTGCATGACTTTATTAAAGAGAAAGAAAACAGGAAAACCAGGAGCTGTGATTCTTGCTGACTAAAATAAATTATGCATCTTTAAATCTTAGTGCGCTGTATTTGATTAAATGACAGAAAATGAGGGACAAAGACGAAACCTCTGTTTGGACGGCCAACAAAAACTTTTTCCACTTCTTTGCCTTCCTCTCCTCTTCCTCTTCTTTTTCCACCCTAATGTTCTTCTTCTTCCTCCCATCCTCCTCCTGCGTCGGGTCATTTGTCATGCGTGTCATCTGCAGGATGACACACCTGGGCAGCGTCCCTCTCTCTTTCTGCTGAAGATCTATGAGCCCTGGATTTCATATTTTCAGCTTATTTACCTCGATGTCTGTTTTCTTTTTTTTTCTTTTTACTGATGCGGGTCATTTGACAGTTTGGAGTCATTTCCAAATCTCCTCCTCACAAACACTCGTACATTATAACTTTGCGCCTCTCCCCTCTTGGGTTGTGGGTACAGGATTGAAATATGTTTCTGCCACATGCTGATTTACAGCGAGCTTCTGGTAGAGGCTGATAGATATTTGTTTCAGCATAGCTGCTGGGAGACAGATGGCGACTGTTGCTACGTCTTCATATCCTCAACACCATCTGATGTGTTCTCACATCCTTCTATCAAAATTTTTCAGATAGGGTTTATCAAAACACGGAAAAACAAGGTGCTGGGTTCAGCGGTGACATGAATCATGATAGAAGGGATTAGCTAACAGGATGAGGCTGCTGGCTGCTAACATTAAGGAGGCGCACCATCACAAACGAACTGCCCAAACATTCATGTGTTTTAACCAATGTGCTTGTTTGTATGAGCCTTTCAGTCGGCATATAAAACTAGAGAAATGTCATGAACTGCAACCTTCCTCAAACATACATACTGTATTTAATTGTGTTTTCTACATTCACAAGTTGTTATATTTATTTGCTCCAGTTCAGGTGAAGCTACAATTCAGGTGAAGCTACTGACTAACTCTAAGCCTTAATAGATTAGATTAGATTAGAATAGATTGCTTTATTGAAATTTACATTGCAGCTACTGTTTAAAAGACATATATACACTGTTTAAACAGGCGAGTTATGTAAGCTTTCACAACTGTACAGCTTTTATGAAGGGAAAAATTAGCTAGAGATCTTGTATCAGGCTGTAAACATGTTTATTTCTGCTGTAAAGTTTTAACCTGGCTTTATGGGAACTGACTCACAGTGGAGCCTCTGCTGGATGGCCGAGGAACTGCAGCTTTGGTTAATTTTTCTGGTCTGTAGTTCACTGGTGCTTCTGACGGAAATATTTGAAACCTCTGAATAGATTTCTGTAGGGTTATTCTCTGAAACTAAGAGTTGCATTACAGTTGAGGCAGGGTTGAATAAACCTTTTAATATAGATTTTTGTTGCTGGTAGATTGGGGATAGCTTTGATTACTGCCATGTCCCTCTGTTATGGAGAAAAAGGAGTGCAGAGTGCTGGAAACAAACGTGGCCTTAATTAACTTTTTATTGAATTGACCTAGATACCAAGTAAATTGACCTGAACAGTAGATCATTGGATTTCTTAATAACATTATTTAAGCTCTGTGATTGGATGCTTCCTTCCAAAATGCACCCTGGGAGTCATAGTTTAATTTTTGCCCACAGCTGTGTACTTTTGTTTTTCTTTGTTGTTCATCTCATGTACCGATCATCTAGGGGAATTTCATATCCATCAAACAAATATAATTTTCTACTGCTACCTGAAGTCATATAAGAAGTTTTATGCATGTTTTCAGTATTATACTGAAAACTTACCTCTTTAGCATTTTGACTAAACTCAAGTCAATCACAAAATAAGGAAAAGTAAGCATAACTTGATTTATAGTCAGTTTTAGCCTCAGTAGGACCATAATTTACAAAATGAGCATCATCCGTCCTCTTCCAGGGCCTGCCATGGGGCAAGTGGCAGGGTACACCTGTACAGGTCACCAGTCTGTCGCAGGGCTAACACAGAGAGGCAGACAACCATTCACACTCACATTCACACCTATGAGCAATTTAGAATCACCAGGTAACCTAACCCCCATGTCTTTGGACTGTGGGAGGAAGCCAGAGTACCCAGGGAGAACCCACGCAGACATGGGGAGAACATGCAAACAGTGAGGCAACAGTGCTAACCACAGTGCCACAAAAAAAAAAAGAAAAAAAAGAACATCATGATGTTTTTAATAAGACTTGAAACTAGTGACTGAGACCATAAAGTTATTGAGAAAGTGTTTACTGAGGTCATGCACTGAAGAAAAAGTAGAGTCATTAGAAAGCATGCAGGTTTCAGCCACTTGTTCTGGCCTCACTTTTCAGCCTATTTTTTTTATATAATATTTATGGTTTTGATAGACAATTTCACACTTTTTTTGTGTTGACTTTTCTCTGCATGTCTGATGCTTTGTAGTGATTCAGCAGCTACATGACTTCCTAACACAATACTGCTCCAGAACAAATAGGCCCTTAACTTACTTTTTGATAGCAGAGCAGTGAAATGTACTTCATAGTGAGTTATGGGTGTTAGAAAATAAGCTGCCCTGATCTTTATGCTCCATTATCTGTAATCCTTTTACACACTCAGCCTGCACTGGCGTGGGCCAGCTTTCTTTACGACTCACACAGAAAGAATTCTGGTGGTTTGGGAAGCTTTTTCTCCTGGAAGTCGGCAGTAAAAGGTTAACAGTCTGCCTGTGATAAATGGAAGCAGTAAGAACGTGATGAGGTTCACTGTGATATTCTCTCTGCTAACAGCTTTCACATCAGCATTTACGACCAGAGGTTAGCAGCACCGTCAGCTAAAAGCTGTGGTCAGTGTAAGACAAGAAACATCAATACAGCCTCAGCATCCAGAACTCCTTCATCCAAATGAATCAGGGTGTGTTTTCTGTGGAAATATTAGAGAAATCCGCTGTCAGGGATTCAGTTATCTCAAAGGGTAAGACCAAGCACCAACATTCAGGCCTGAAAAATGAAGCCCACACTGAAGGTCCAAAACCTGTAGTTCCTCTAACAGGAGTGAGTCAGTTCCTGTAGACTCCCATGTTTAAATGTCCAACTTTACAGCAGAAATAAACATGTTTGCAGCCTGATGCAGAAACTACTTTGGTCTCTGTAGCTATTTTCCCCCTTCATAACAGCTGAATGGGGAGAGAATATTTTTATAACTCATCTATTTAAATTGGATTAAGACTTAAAGTTTGCATTATTGGGGGCGTGGCCTCTTTGACTGACAGGTGGATGGTGACACAGGTGGCTGTAGCTGCTAGCTGTCTGCTAGGCTTCACCTCAGCTAACTGGAGTCCCTGGACCTCTGGATAGTGTTTGTGCTGTTGGAGCCTTTTGGAGCATTTTTAATGCAGTTATCTGACCAATAATATGGCTGCTGTGGCTTCATTGTACTAGCAGACCGCCCAAGAAGGCAGAGCTCCAGTTTGGGGGAAATTCTAGGATTTTATTTGGATGGTGCTCCCATACAGACTATGGATGCAGCTTGCTAACCAATCTAGTTACCATTAGCTGTTAATGCAGCACTCTATGCTCTTGTCCAAATATGGTCACTTATGGGTCCAATAAAACCCAACAGCAGCAGCCAAAGTGTTGACGCTGAGGCTTCAAAATGTCTGGAAACTTGTGGCCATGTGTATCTTTTCATGTACAGTTAAAGATAGACATAGTCACAGTAGATAGTGTTGATTTGATTTATGATGCATTATACTGCCACCTATGTAGATGCTGATTACTGTTTATAATTAGATCATAACAGGTCGTGCAGTATTTACACCGCTGTCTATAATAATGAACTATGAAAGAGAAACTGTTTTGTTGCTGGGATGAGTGTTGTGGGTGGAGCTGCCACTGTTTTCTTATCTTTATGGATCCCTGCAATCCTCCTAGAAAACACCAAGTTCCACCAAGTTGAGCTTTTTAATGATGTCCCTCTTTTGCAAAACAATATGTAAACCCAAAGCAAATCATCTGTAACATTTACAAAAAACAGATGACGATATGCAGAAAAACCTTAAACATTTATCTTTTAAAGTCACAGATTCTGTTTTTGTTCACTTTCCAGAAAATAAATACTTCTTTAAATGGACTTTTTACATGCTATGTAGCTACAGCTACCTCAGACAGACAGAGGAGACTGTTGGGATTCCCTTCATCTTCATATCAGTCTGTTGATGTCACTCAAGTATCAATGCAGTTGTCAACAAGCTCTCCAAAGTTTCAGACGTGATGTAAAGTTTTTCTGTTTAATATCCAACAATTAGAAGGAAGTTGATTTAACGCCACAGAAATGTAACGTTTGTCTCCGTGGTGGAGAGAAACAAAAGGGCCGTCCTCCAAGGCCTCATATCAGTAGCCATCTGGACGGGAGTTTGGCTGCGAAACAGCGATTCCCTGCAGACACTTCGTATGAAACTTTAATTAACGGGGAGAGTGTGTGATCACGGTGCGGTGAATCAGTGGCCTCAGTGGCTGAGAACAACAACCCTCCTCCTCATGGAAACCTCATGATGGCAGCGGTGGGTTTGCAAGAAGAAGAGGAACTAATTAAATTCAGGCCTCGGCTCACAGTTTTTGTCTCCAAGCGGCAAGTGTGAGGGGAGAATAAGACAGAGGAGAGAATTAAATGGCACCACTGTCAGTTTGGCCTGTGATGCCTTCATGAGTGAGATGACCCACAAATAACACTTAATCTGAAGTACAGGAGTCCAAATTCAAGCCTGTGGCATCACTTAGCACAGCAACCTTTTTCCTCTATTCTGCTCATTTCCAGCTCCATAAAATAGCTTTGTATGATTCACAGTTGAAAAATATTTTTTGTCTTATGCTAACTTTCTTCTGATTGGCTGTAGGTGGGTGGGCTTGGAGTGAGAACGACCTGAGATGTGTCTGAGATGGCCATATTAGGATATCTCCACTCCATGGCATCATACACCATTTTTCCATATAAAAACTGATTCATGTCTTTGTCAGCTGCCAGGCACAAAAACCAGTAGGTTGGTACTGCTTTATTCTTCCTCACACATACCTTTAAGGTATGTGCTCATTTCCAGCTACATATTTTTTTTTATTAATGGACTCTACCAGAGTAGCCTGAGTAGTCTGAAACACGTTATTTTGATTGTCTGCCACTCGTGAGCAAAAGATTTTTAGAGTAAGAGGGGTTTCTCTGCTTGTAGCCATTTAAGTATATCCTCGCTGTATGACATCATCCAGATCCAACAGTGGAAAAAACTGTGATAAACTGAGCATTTAGATCAGGGGTGTCAAACTCAATCATAGGACGAGCCAAAATTGAAGACAGTGTGAGTCGCAGGCCAAACAGGATTAAAAATAATTATTTTAATTTGTAATATGAATTTGAATGGCCAGAATACAGCAATTTTTTCCTCAACAAATTAAATAAAATATAAAATGATATTTTTCTCCAAAAATCACATCAGAAAAATTATATTTTTCAAACTGATGAAATTGGCAAAATTTTCAGATTAAAAACTGTAATGTGAATTTCTAGGGGCTGCATAAACTGCACAGTTTGTCCAGTCTCAGCAAAAAGCACAGCTGCAAACACAGCGGTGGAGACACCCGTAATCCCGCGGCCCCATCCCCAAAGTTGCAGGGAGGCATTAAGTTACTTCATGAGAAAAACCGACTCACTGACACCTTTCATCCCGGAGCCCTGCTGAGTCTTTTCCTTTACTTTCTATGAACTGACAGATTTTCTTTAGGCAGCTCATTGCACCTGTGTGATAAAGTGTCACCAAATTCAGAAGCTATTTCCTCTAGAAAAGATTGAAACTGTGGTGGTTTAAACCTTTGCCTCTTATAAAGTTTACTGTCTGTGTTGCAGCGCTTATGGCGCGTTCTGTCTTCAGGACTTTGCTATGCAGCGTTTCCTGCTTTGTGACGCAGTGATGTACAGACAGCTCACCTGTGCAGGTCTCTCTCTGTATCTTCTCCCACGTATGTCCCACTAATCTGCTCTTTTCCCCGCACACTCACAAGCCAGGAAAAGAAACAGACGGTTTACCTCCGATGTCAGATGAGGTCCTCTGCCTTCCACCTGTTTGGAAAATCCCTGTTTTCCACTTTTTGTTTGGCCATTTTTGGGGGCCAGGCAGGTTAAATGTCACTGTAAAAAGTGCTTACTGATGTTTTTATCCCCTGATCACTGATCAGTGTGTCATTGGCAACAGGGAAAACGGGTTAGTGTACAGGTCTTGGCCTGCTGTTGCTGTTGCAGTGCATTGTGGGATTTGTAGTGTACGTGGTGGGAGCACCATTTATCCACTTAATAATAGCTATATGAAATCATCTAGCCGGCCGTATAAAATTAGATCGCGGGCCTGACTGTGGCCCGCGGGCCTGATGTGGCCCGCAGGCCTTGAGTCTGGCACATGTAATTTAGAGCATCTGCAGCTCACATGGATTACTGTACATACATATACTAAAACTCTGACCATGTTTAATATGATCATCCACCACTGTGAAAGAAGATATATGACAGGAAATAAGGAAAAGCAGAATAGGTGCACTATAGATTAAGTCGAATTGCAGCCAGCATTAATTAGGCGCACTTCTAATTTTGGAGAGGTGTCAAAAAGCCAACCACATCTTCGGAAGAATTCAGGTGATATATTTTTATTCAGAATTGTAAATGTTACCAAACTCCCATTGCATAGATGGGTGTTTTAAGCAAAAATACAACTCAGTATTCACTGGCTGTTCTGTTCTTTAAACATCACCTCCAACACCAAAACAAATGACTGCATAACTGTGGTAGACTCTATACGTGCCAGCTTTACCTAGCGGAGTTTGCACTGGATTTTATTTTCATTATTTGTAATAGATGCAGTAGTTTTGGTTTTGCAATAGCATTCAATCCATACAACTGTATATGAAAGGCTAACAGCCAGCAGGGAGTGACTCCTCAGGTCTGGCTTTAGGAAAATTATCCAGTTTTTTAACTTGATCTGTGACTTCAGTAAACACTTTGAGGATGGGTTTATGGTCTCAATCACCAGTTTAAAGGCTTATTAAATAAAACAGTATGCTCATTTTGTAAGTTATGTTCCCATTAGAGTCCAGGAGGACTATAAAGCAAGGCCTGACTGATGCTCTGCTCTATGAGCATGCAGTGCTCCTTTGCTTTTTCAGTCAGCTCCACCTCTCACTGCTAGTTTCAAAACACCAAAATCACAAAGGCTTCAGGATGAGACATTTTTATACAAAGTCTACAGAAATCTGTTTTACCCATGCCTCAATTAATTCCTTTTTCCCTACAGCTCCATAGAACCCCATTCATTCTGACCAAGCTGGAACGTCCGCTGTTTAACACGTCCCGAGTGTTGGTAGTTCTGGATAAGAGGTGAAATGACTTGAAGAAATTTTAAAGGAGTCCAGTGGCCTTTTTCAAGCTCCAGAGACTAATAAGTATAATTTTCTGTTTCTGTTGTTTAATAGTGCTTAACAACCAGCTTCTTTACAGCAACCTTCTGACTAGAAAACATTGTAAGATGAACTATGATATTTTTTTAAAACTATTGTTAGAATATTTGAAAATCATGACAGAAGAGGTGTAGACCTTTTCTGAAGACTGGAAAGGGAGAACTTGAGGACAAAAGCAGAAGTAATGTGGTGATTTTAAACCAAAAGCTTTCAATCATAAAGACAATAGTAAAAAAAAAAAAAAAAACACACAAAGATTTTGGTAAAGTTGCAATATGAAAGGAAATAATATCAATGTAAAGAGTTGTTAAAACTGTACAAAAAATTGGCACAATTCAAGTTTAATGCCTCCAGTTTCTAAAAGAAAAATGAAAAAGCACCAATATGACGGGTAGACATGGAGGAAGAGAAAGATGATTTAATACTTCCTTCAGCACCAGTGAGAGCCTTGACGGAAGGTTTGAATTGAACTGAAGTGAGCTGTTTTTTCCACTCCATCCATCTGTGTGCAGCAACCACAAGAAGCACACTGATCACAGCAGTCATGGTCCGCTGCCTCTGTCACCAAGTGGAAAGCTTTAAATCTGCCTTTTCTGCAGCTGGAAGTCCTTCACATCAGACGAAGAAAGGCCAGCAGGTTTGAGGCCGACTGCTCTCATTTTATTCCAACAATAATCAGAAGAAAACCTGAATCTAAAAACAGAGACCGCCCCTGTTTGTCAACTAGGGACATAAAAAGGTAATCTCAGCGATGCAATTAAAATGTGTTATTTACCTGCATATATGACAAAACACTTGTAGAGTCGAATAATAGATTTCATTGTGCTATACCTGATCATGTTACAATAAAAGTGAGATTATTATTTAGAAAAAAGAGTTAAAATTATAATGATAAAATTCAGAGTTGTGAGATAACAGTCTGACTTCTAGGGTAAAATGATGTGAAAAGTTAGAATTAAGATCAAAATCAAAAAAATAAATTAAAATAATTTGAAATAAATAAAATTGTTAGTTAAAACTTTGAAATGAAAATGTTGGAACCTAATAGTTTAAATTACGGGTCTGCATTTGTGATGGCAAAAAAGTTCATAAAGCTCAGAAACATGAAATTAGCATCTTACTAGATAATGAAAAATTAAGAATAAAAAAAAAAATTAAACCATGAGACATTTTTAAAATCAATTTATTTTTAAAGGTTCGCTGCATAAGCAGCATAAAATCCTGGTTATTACTGACACCCAGTGCCCTTACATGGTTTACTGCTGCCTTGACACCATTTAGCATCATAATGAAAACAAATGCAGGAACTAAATTGTATTCTTTATAGGACTGCATTTGAGATGACAAAAATGTGTTAAAAATCTAAAATTTGCTTTTAAAAAAAAGCTCAGATAGCTTTAGCACTTTATCTTCCACTGACAATTGAGCTAGAAAAGTAAATGTTAGATAATCTTAGCAAATAATTTAAAACAATTAGCTGGTGGAGTAATTTGGCTAGCTAGCCAGCTACCATTTCACTCATATATGACTTTACTCAATATAATGCTAGCATCATTAGGTTGGAGGGTGGATGAATTAGTCAATATCATCCACTCAGCAGTATTTTCCTGTCAGATAGCTTACAGCTGGGCTATGCTACAGGGAGATGAGCAGCGGCTGACATTAGCCAGAAGAAAGAAAACTAAGGGACCAATCAGTCATGTTCACATTCACTTTGTGTAAGATAAGATAAAATATCCTTATTGTCATTGCACAATACAATGACATTTTGTTATTTGAATATTTATTATTTCTGCACCATATTCCAGGTGCCAAAATGATAAAAACAACATAGAAATAAGAAATATAAAATATATTAAAATAATATTTAAAAAATAAATAAATAAGAAATATGAATAAAATAAATAAGGATCTGGAATTTATAGTGAGCAGAGGTAATATGATGCAATATTTACAGTAAGCAGCAGTGTAAATGTCAATAAATGGTTTATTTACAACTGAGTGCAGTGTGCTAGTGACACAGTGGATGTGTAAGGGGATTGTCTGTTGGGTTTGATATGCTTCGTGGTTCAGTAGTGTCACAACTCTGTGGTAAACTCTGTGGTTTTTCAGTCTTTAGGTCTGGGTCCTGTAACGCCTCCCGGAAGGCAGGGGGGTGAATAGGCAGTGTCCGGGATGCGTGCTGTTCCTGATTATGGCTGTGTATATGTCTTCTAGTCTGGGGAGCTCATTGCCGGTGATCCTCTCAGCAGTCTTGATGATTCACTGGAGAGCTTTCCTGTTGTCTGCACTGCAGCCAGAGTACCATATAGTATGTGAGGACGGACTCAATGGCTGACCTGTAGAAGCTCACCAGCAGCTGTTGTGGGAGTCACGCTCTCTTCAAGCACCTCAGGAAGTGACCCTCTGGAGACCTTTCTTGACCATTGCTGTGGTGTTGACGGTCCAGGTCATGTCATGGCTGATGTTGACCCCAAAGTACTTGATGCTCTGCATGATCTCCACTCTCTCGCTGCTGATGGTGATCGGGCAATGGACAAGGGGCCTCAGTCTCCTGAAGTCCAGGATCAGCTCCTTCATCTTTGCTGTGTTGAGGATCAAGTTGTTCGCTGATCAAGGGAGATATTAAACATCTCTGTGAGCACTGCTGTCAACTCCCCTGCGCAGTGCTTCAGAACCAGTCCTGGTACTCAGTCAGGTCCAGTAGCCTTTCTGGGGTTGATGTCTTGCAAGGTCTGTCTCACCTCATGGGTGCTCAGCACCAGTGGTGAGGGTCCCTGCTGTGCCCACATGTTTTGTAGATTGTCAGCACAATCAAACCTGGCAAAGAAGCAGTTCAGGTCATCCGGGAAAATGGAGTGGGTGGAGCTGGTCTGGGTGCTGTTATAGTCGATGATGTCATTGATGCCTTCCCATGGGTGTTGGGAGTCAGTGCTGTTGAAGTGCTCCTCAATGTACTTCTTACAGCAGTGCTTTGCTTCCCTGATGCCTTCCCTCAGTTTGGACCTAGCTGTTCTGTAGGCCTCACCATCACCTAAGCAGAAAGCAGCATCTCAGGCCCTCAGCAGTCATCAAACAGGAAGGAAGTAGTTGTAGTTGTAGACTGACTCTTCTCCCTGTATTAGAAACAACTGTTACTCCTCCAGTGTTTGAAATAAATATGGTCAAATGAGCACTTCCTTCCTGTTTGATCGCTGTTCAACTAGAAAACACTCCTGAACACCTGCTGTGGACTTTAGTTTATTTTCCTCACAGCAGACCACTGGAAAAACCCTCTCCTTGTTTCAGTACTTAGCCTGTGTAGCATCTCACATCCTGACACTGAGATGTTATTATTATAAAAAAAAGAGGCAGCTTAAACAGGGAAATAATTCAGTTTTCTGTAAGTGCAAATCAACTTCTTCCTGCTTATCGCTTGAATGTGTGTCAGAAAAACGCCAAAACAAAAGAAAGTGCTCCACTTTTCTTTTCTTACTTTGAAGCAAGTCTGAAGATGAGGGTTGATGTTTGTGATGAGCCCGAGGCAACAGAAATAGAGGTGACACATGAACATTACACAGGAAGCTCAACAGCCTCCATTACTTTTGTCAAATCCACGGGAAAAAATTCATTAAAGGTTAATTGTAGAAAGGAGTGTTTCAGGGGCTGTAATTAGCTCAGCTGCGATTTCCCGGCTGCTTTGATGAACTCATGCACACGGAGCGGTCGTGCTCAGAAAAGCCTTGAGGTCGACTCCGATCAGCTGATATAGAGACACATCCTTTGGGACTACCAAAACTCAGAGAGGAAATGCATAATTCTCAGATTATCTCACATGCAAATCATGGAGGCGCCTCAGAGCTCAGTTCAACACTTTCATGTGGTTACATCATGGAGGAGGTTCTGCTTCTCTTAGTCATATGAATCGTGCGTGCAGACAGCAGCTTCTGTGGGAAATATCAGTTTAATTGATCCTTTCACTGTAACAGGTGACTTCAAATTGTTAACATTGCAAATATTTTAATATTTACCTCTTACATCACAAAAACACATGCAAGTGTGAACTTTCCCTAAAAGTATGAGTTAATTTTACATAAATGTGCTAAATTAGGAGTTTCTAAGTGCTGATGTTAATAATATAACTAATAAAGCTCTTCCAAAGCTACAGCAAAACCTACTTTTACATGTAAACCTGAAATGTGGTTCACATGGACCAACAGTCTCATGAAAATACGAACTTCTGGGAATCCCTCTCACCCCTTTTTTCTTTCACATTTTCATAAGTTTAATAATCTGCCCATCTCATGTCTTTTGATTTGTGTCCAAGTGCATGTTTTCATGTTTTTACAGTTTTTAAACATTGTGATGGTACATGCTGAAAATTATTAGACATCATTTACTGATTCACTTTGGGCCATTTAATTGCCAAAACTATTTTTTTTATATTTAACCCCCCCCCCTCAAGATATTTTTCTGTTGCCTAGGGGCAACATTGTGAACAGTGGTAAAAAAAAAAACTACAGAGAAAATTATTAACTCATAGATCATAAGGCAAGTGTTACAGAGCAATAAAAACACCAGAAGTGTTTCCAAAAATGTCAACAAATGATGAAACAAAGAACTGAAAAGCACTTGAAATATATTTCCACATGATTTGATACAGGCTCAGGTTCGTATGGCCCATTGTCATGTTGATTCTCATTTTGTGAGACATTGCTGTCATTCTGTGTGTGAAACTTCACGAAACAGTTCTTCTATGCTGTAAAACAAAGGTGCACATTACTTTTATACACATTGCTTTTGGTGTTCCTGTGCACCCAGGAACTCTCTGCCTTCCCTTGTTCCCACATATTGTTGGCCATTGTGGCGATACTGTCCAAGCGGATATCATGATGTAGGAATGGGGGCCATGGGTCCCTGCTACTTCCTCTTCTCCTCATACTTTTGAGATATCCCACCTCTGGTTTGCCCTCTCTTGCTTTTCTTTGATTTGCACAGACTTTGCACAGAATTACACACACTTCGTGCAGTTTGGGAGTTGAATCCATACATGTGCATGTGGTCACTTTTTGTCATCCCATTCTCAGTCCAGTCCAGTCTGTAGAGCAGCCAGCATGTCACCACTGCCGTGTATATCAAAGGAAAGGCAGTGGTGCCACTTCTTTGAGTGTTAGGGTTACCTTGGGTGCCTGTAGCTGCATGCCAAAGTATCCTTGGGCAAGATACTGAACCCCAAGTTGCTCTCTGACGCAAGCGTTGGAGTATGAATGTGTGTGAATGTTAGACAGTAAAAGCACTTAGCTTACTTACTCATGGAAGTGCTTGTATGAATGGGTGTGAATGGGTAAATGTAAACGTGTTGTATAAAGCACTTTGAGTGCTCAGACAGAGTAGAAAAGCGCCATATAAGAACTAGTCCATTTACTTACCTTACCTAAGCTGTCCTAAGCCCAAGCTATAAGTCTCCCTCTAGAAGTACCCCTTACTGCACAACGTTGCCCTGAGGCAACCAAAAGAAAAACTGAATTTCTGAAAATGCAAAATAAAAACAATTTCATAAATTTCTGACAAAATCCCTCTCTACAACTTCATAAACACTCATGTATTTTCTTAATTTAGGATTTATGTCATTTTAAATGATTACTAGGGCAATTATTCTTACCTTCTTCTCACACCATGCGCTCCTCGGACAATGTGACAGAAAAGGATGTCCCGCCTTCAAATCATGCTTGATAGTGACTCCAACATGTTGTTGGACTGAAATGTAATACTTTTTAAAACATTCTGATTGGTTTGCATCATTTAAGTTCACATGTACTGGGCATGGGGCTTAGAAAAACCTTCTGTTGCCCCAGAGCAACGCTGTGCTGTAGAGTTAAATACACAATATCTAATAAAATGAAAAAGGTGTCATGGAGGGGGGGGGGGCACTAAGGCTCTGAAATTTGTAAAAAATTAGGGGCTCATTAATGAAAAATCCCAACCTCCCCCCCAAAAAATGATAATAATGGAACTGAGAACTTGTTCTTCAGTCCACCCATTCCAGAGACATGTGAACTTTGTGTAGTGAGGGCACCGTCTCCCTGCATCTCTGACAACTGTAGAAGAGAGAAACAAAAAAACTGCATTTTTTGAAAGAGGAAAACTTACCAGCTGACTATAATTTTTTGAGCGTATGAATTCTGCATGCAGCTCAGACAGATGTGGGCCAGATGTGGCCCGAAAGTCATGACCTGGTCTTGTTTGGGTCAACTCTGGGCCAAATGTCACAACATTCCTTCTGATGAATATAGAGATTTCTCGTTTGACATCACAAATTGCTCAACTGTTGTCCACCATATTGGATATGATACAGCCAGTAGTTGTGAGGGAAAAATGGTGAGTGGTTGTTGAAGGTTGCTGGCCGTCACTAGATGAAATCAGCCACAAAGAGGGTGCTGCACCAAAAACTTCCTTGTGGTTGCTTTGGTTGTTAGCAGATTGCCGCAGTTGCCCATAGTTTGGATGGACGACACCAACTTGCCAGCAAACACTGGGCAAGTACTCACTGAACGCTAGTGAAACATGAACTGCTGAGACACAAAACAGAAAAGGAGAATGTTTACCTTAAAAGTACAAGTTGTGCCCAAGCACTCCAGCCAACACGTTTCCAAAGGCACAGCTATTATTTTGAAGGCAAATAGTCCTGTTTCCAGTTAGTATCATACTTTTTAGTTTCACTACTGCTTGAAGAGTAGTTGGTCAGTATTTGTAGACATGCCGGCGTCGTCCATACAAACTATGTGTGTCTATGGCAATTGCAAGGAGGTTGTTGCCAACCAGGCAGAGGATACAGATTTTTTTTTTAGTGACTGGTGGTTGTCAGGGGTTATTAATCAGTCTCTAGTGTGACTGGGTCCTTATTCCCTTGATGCTACACTGTCACCATGAAAATGCTGGACAAGTTTATGCCACTTGTCTGCAAAGCCTCAGTATGGCAGCGCCTCTTGTGATGGCAGCAAGGTCGCAGACACTTATCTCTCTATGTCTTGGATGGGTGTTCTGTTAACTATAAGTTCCCAATTGTGGGACCAATAAAGTCAATAAGATTTGCTGCAGGAAATTTACATCTTTTGGGCTTCCATATTTTGTACAGGCAGTAGAAGCATCTGGGCCTAGTCTGGGCTACTGTTGGCACTTAGAGCCAGCAGGTTGTTGGGTGGACCAGAGTTATCCGAAAAGTCGTGAGCCAGGCATGATGGGCTACTGTGAAGGTTGTTTGTGCATAAAGTCAAGTACGAAGTATATCTTGGCTGTGTGCTGCAGCATATTGATGCTCCTTAAAGTACATTTAACTTCATATTGTGGGCTGTACCTGTGTCTTTAGGTCGCCATGTGTTCAGTGAGCACCATAATCTATGTAGCACCGGTGATCTGGAGGCAGAGCGTGTCTCACTGCGGTGCTGCTGTTATTTTGGGTTTTGCTCAGGTGGCTCATTGGCTTTCCCCTCGCCCTCCTGCGGGATCGCTAACCTGATGTGATCGGGCTAAACGAGGCCGCTCACCGCGCTGAATACATTGCTAAAACACAGCGCAGGCTGCATACAAATGCTGTGGTTTAGCATAGAGGCCTGCAGTGATAGGATCAAACTGAAATGAATGTAACAGCTGAAAGAGCTGCAGCTTATCACTCGCTGTTTATCTGTGCTGGATTTTACCTGCAGACTGACATCAGATCCTATCAGATGTATGTTTAGTTCACAGGAAGCAGATCATTTCCCATAAGCCTCTGAGGCACGCATAGGGTCAGATTTAAAGAGAAAGAAGATATGAACAGGAAGTGTAAAGACAATAACAAGGCTAAAGATTGTGATGCACCTGAGGTGTGTTTGTGTGTGCCCCAGTGAATAAAGGTTTATGCAAACAGACAGATAAAGGGGGAGTGATACTTGCCTCACACCAGAATAATTTCCCTAAACTTTTTCCAACAAAGCCCCAAATGTTTTCTTGTTTTGTAGCCATTTTGCTCTAACAGCCTCTCTTCTTCTAGGCGCTGTTCCCCAAATTATGACTAAAATGACAAAAGAATGGTAGTTTTTTTTCAGGA
Source organism: Pterophyllum scalare (assembly GCA_024447675.2). Classification (NCBI taxonomy): domain Eukaryota; kingdom Metazoa; phylum Chordata; class Actinopteri; order Cichliformes; family Cichlidae; genus Pterophyllum; species Pterophyllum scalare. The sequence continues at coordinate 3,339 of JAMQGT020011937.1, read as the reverse complement.
TTTAGCAGTTTGATTGATAAATACTTTTAAATAAAGCATTTCTAGTCAGCCCACCACCCACACGACCAAATCTCTCACCATCTGGAGGCTGAGAGTCAGCAACTGTGCCACAAAGCAGCTGCAGTTTTACAGAGTCATTGGATTCAAGCTCACTTCCTCTGGAAATACAACAACACCCTGTTGAGTTAGTATTCAGTCAGATAATTACAGATTAAACACGAACATTGTTCCAACATAAGTCTGAATTAGAGGAAAGCTGTGAGAATAAACACAGACTGAACACTGCAGACAGTTTTATGGCTTTTGATGTGCTTCCAAAAAGTTGGAAAGCTGTGTAAAAACCGAAAACCATTTGCAAAACAGTTAAAGCCTAAATTTAACTGAGAACAGCACAAAGACAACATAATACATTCTTTTTAAATAAGTACTCATTTTGAATTTGAAGCCAGGAGCACATCTGAAGATAGCTGGCACAGGGACCTGTTTCCCTCTGTACTGTATCTCCTCGCTTTTAACAACTTATTTGGGAACTGAGGAGACCCACTGTTGCAGTTTTAGAGGCCTCATTTTGCCCCCATTCATTCTTGGTGTTGGATTCCAGGTGCTCAAAAGTTGTGGACTGCAGGGAGGCCAGTTTACCAGTCAGACTCTTTTTCTACAGAACAGTGCTGGAATAAGAAAGACCTTCCCGGAAATAGATGTCATCTGGATGGAAGCAGATGTTGCTTCTAAACCTGGAGATATGGTTCAGCATTAAAGGGGCCTTCACGGATATCCAGGTTACCCCTGCCATGCGCACTAATGCCCCCTCATACCATTAGGGATGCTGGCTTTGAACTGTGTGCTGATAAGAAGCAAGATGATTCCTCTCCTGTTTAGAGTAGTGATGTGCCGTTCGCAAAAGAGCCGGCTCTAAGAGCCGATGCTTGGTAGTGAATCAGAAGAGCCGACTCCCGTTGAATGAGAGCCGGCTTCCCAATTTCTCATTAGCTCTGCTCACAAACCTAAACACAGGGGCAGAACTGATGGGCACATCATGCAGCCAGTCACACAGGGAACATGAGAGGGGTATAGATATTCCACCGTGTTTGGGCATAGTCCAGGTAAAGACAGCTAGACGGCAGGAGACAGCGGTACAGAAACATGTGAATATGAGTGATACCCATAAAAGAAGCAGCATTTGGCTCCAATTTCAAAATTGCAAAATAGCAGAGGAGAGTGCCATCATTGCAAATTGAAAATTGCAGTTAGAGCAGGTCCCACCACAAACCTGCACCGACATATAAGAACTGTCCATCCCTTGGTGCACTTGCAGGACAGAGGGCAAGCTAGGTCTCCATCTACTGATCCTGGTGAGTCTGGTCCCGAACCAACAACTGTTGCGGCATCCACCACCCTCCCCAAAACTGCAACTATAACCCGTCCTACTGCAACACAGCAAAATAAGTCAGTGTGTTTGTTTGTCCTGTGTTCCATTAATAGTTTATTTAAAATGTTAAAAGTAAGATTTTTTTAACAGGACAGATGCGCAAAATAAAGCAATTATAAATTTATCATAAAAAGACTGGAGGCAAAAAGGTTTTTCAGCACCCAAACCATTCATTTTTGCTTATTTAGGCTAAAGTATGAGGCTAGAAATGATAACAAGTAAAGAGCCGTTTTGGGACTTGATAGAGCCGACTCTTCTTTGGGAGCCGAGCCTAAAGAGCCTAAAGGCTCTCTGAAAAAGCCGAACTTCCCATCACTAGTTTAGAGGTTGCAGCAAATACGATTTCCAAGCAGAATCTCATCATATGATTGTCATCGGATTGGGCAGAGTTTTCCACTCAGCCTCAGTCCACCTTAAATAAGCTTGGGCATTTCAGATTGGTCTTCAACAATAAATCTTTCAGTAATACTATGAATTCTGAAGATAGACTCCACCAGAAGGTTTCCTTAATTTATTCTTAAACTGTTGAACTATTTGCCCACATTGTCTTTCTCATCTTAACTCCTGAAAGGCTTGGTCTCTCTGGGATGTTTCTTTTGAAACCCAATTGTGTTTCTAATCAGCCTAATTAGCTGTAGTAACTACAGAGGGATAAAGCTGATGAGCCATGCTATGAAGATATGGGAAAGAGCTGCTGAAGATAGGTTAAGAAGAGAAGTGATGATCAGGGAGCAGCAGTATGGTTTCATGCTGAGAAAGAGCAAAACAAATGTGATGTGTGCTTTGAGAGTGTTGATGGAGAAGTACAGAGAAGGTCAGAAGGTGCTTCACTGTATCTTTGTGGACCCAGAGTAAGCAGATGACAGCGTGCTGAGAGAGGACGAGTGCACGAGGGAGTCAGGAGTGGCAGAGAAGTATGTGAGGGTGGTGCAGGACATGTATGAGGACAATGAGGCAGTGGTGAGGTGTATGGTAGGAGTAAACCTTGGTTTCAAGGTGGGGGTGGGATTACATCAGGGATCAACTCTGAGCTCCTTCTTGTTTGCAGTGGTGATGGACAGGCAGACAGTTGAGGTCAGGCAGGAGTCTCTGTAGACTATGATGTCTGCAGACGGCACTGTGATCTGTAGTGAGAGTAGGGAGCAGGTGGAAGAGACCCTGGAGAGGTGGAGCTATGCTCTGGAGAGAAGAGGAATAAAAGTCGGTAGAAACAAGACAGAATCCATGTGTGTGAATGAGAGGGAGACAGGTGGAAAGGTGAACATGCAAAGAGAAGAGATGGTGAAGGCTAGGTATGCAACCAATCAGCATTTATTCCTGTGTGAGGTGCATGATGTAGCCATGCATCCGTAGCCACTTTGTGCACACTTCTCAGGTGGACTTTTGAGGTTGGTGAGATTTTTCCCCTTGAGAAGTGTTCTGCACATTTCGCCATCTTCCACAACAAGACACTTGCTTCTATCTGTCTCCCTGTCATACTCAAAGAAATCCCATATGGGACACTGCCACTTTAACCAACTCTGCCATTATTTTGCAGATTGGCGTGGTGAGCAGACACACAGAGTGAGATGCTGGATGGCACTTCCAGATAAAACTGATAGAGCAGATCAGAATTTATGGACAGAAATATGTTTAAATATCTTTAAAATGACTAAAAGTCCCCAAATACAACTTATACAATATAAAATTCCCCATAGAACACACTACACTGGACAAAGGATGTTCCAAATGGGCCTTACACACTCAAACATATGCACCCACTGTACAAGCAATTCAGAGGAGAATTATCTACATGCTCTGTGGTCTTGTGTACCTGTTCAGAGATTTTGACAGAGGATATGTGAAGACCTATCCACATGGTCGTGTCCCAACTTCCCCCAGACTATGCATCTTAGGTGACATCAGTGAAT